>CM077107.1:21757856-21770762 GCA_039619505.1 Cimex hemipterus
ATTTTGATTAAAGAACATTGCTTTAAAGTAACTAGTTTCTTTTTTTTTGTTTAATACCAAAATCCTGCATTATTTTCCGGACAACCCAATATTGCATTGAACTGAGTGTTAATTTTGTTAGGAATTTTACCAACTCGGGTTCCGATATTTTTGAATAAGGAGGCCGCTGAATTCGAACTCGGGACCGACAATTATTAAGGGCAACGCTGAGTAAGTTCTGATGAACTGGAAGATTGAGTCAGGTAGTCAATGCGTATTTTCTGATATTTTTTCTGTACTTTAATAAAGCGTGACAAAATGGGCTGAAAATTTAATGGAGAATTTTGCCAGCTTTTACACAGTTTCTGGTTTCATCGTCCACCCTGGAAATTATGGTAAACTATTCATCATCTGGGTTGCCAATAATTTTAAAAATAGGGCCAAATTTTTCTAGCTATCTAACATTTTTTTACCACCTTGTAAAATTTATTTTATGCAATTTAAACTCCTATATTGACTTGAAGTTTACACTTTAAAACATAAACAACCGGGCAATGCAAATGTTCATGTTATTTGAGTTTTAATGTTCATTTATAATGGAAGATATAATATGTGCTCAATTATTTAAAAATGAGTTTACATTTGGGCTAATCGTTGAAGAAAAAGGCTGTCAATCATCAAATTTATTTACCTTACAATTAATCGGAAAGAGTGGTGGCCTTGTTCCAAGTCGGCCTGTTCACAGATTAAAACCTCCGTTCGCCATGTCTGTCATTGTCGTTTTTGGCAAAACCCGATTTCATTGGATTATCGATAAAATAAATCAGACGGAATTGAAAACGTGATCTTACCCGCGGAGTTTACTTTAAGGATATTATACAATAACTTCTCGTCCGAGCGTTTTCTTCAACGGCTACATAAATTCCAACAGGAATGTCGAAAGGTAAATCAGGCAGAGTCGCTTCTACCGATTGAATTAGGCTCCGACCGCGACGGCCCACTCTCATAAACAATCCTATGGCCTAGGTGATTTCACTTATTGCGTCAAGTCGGGTCGATCAATTAAAAAAAAAAAAAAAAAAAAAAAACAACCGGCAAATCACATTTATTTGAATTTACAAATTCCTTATCCCATATACATTATTACGTTTCGGACGTGTTTTATATCTTCTTATTTATTTAGCCATACCATAATATTTTCTCCGATGGTCGTCGGATAAACTATAAAAAATCAACATTAACAGTTAACATGATGTGTTTTACATAGGTTTTAGAAAAAATTTTCTTTATAGTGCCAACGTTTCGATCTTTATTGAGATCATCATCAGAGGCTGGGATTTACAAATATTGTTTAAATTTAACAAACACATGAAGGATGTAGAAAAAAGTGAATTTATACAATAAATTTTTTCTAAATTTAATTTGTTCAAGTTTATTAAATATAGGAGGATTCGAACCAATGATCTTCGGCTTGATACGTCGCTGCTCTACCACTTGAGCTATCGTGACGTTTCTTGAGATTCAGGGCCGGGAATTTATAAAAAATGGTTAACTTTTCTTAATATTTTTAATTAAAGTTGTAATTGTAATATTTGTAATTTGTATTTTAGTCAATATTTGTAGGATGTGAAAAAATTAATTTATACAATGCTAAAAAATTTTAGATTCAATCATACAAACAACACGACAGAAAAAATGACACATCTACACGGAAAACAAACACTTTGAGTGAGTAGGAATACTTTGATTCATCCTGAAATTTTCTAGTATTGAATAAATTCATCTTTTGTTAAATCTAACTAATTCTAACATTGTATATATTCATTTTTTATACAAAATTGTATTGTATAAATTCTTTTTTTTCACGACTTACATGTATTTAGGTTTGTATGGTAACGCTTGTAAATCCCATCCCCTGAAGATGATCTCAATAAAGATCGAAACGTTAGCGCGATAAAGAAATTATTTTTCTTAAACCTACGTCACACCAGATAATCCACTCCAAATAATCATTGGCTAAGAGTCACTAAACACCACACATTAACAATTAACAATTAGCAAATAAAAATACATAGCATGCTGAATTTTTTGATATATTGATAATTTAACATTTGTTTCTAGTGACATCCGATTCTGTAATAATAATCTTCAACTGGACACGTTTTGGCTTTTCGCTTTTAATTTTCCATATTTTTTTTTCCTTTTGATTGAAAGCAAGTTGTTTGATGGTTAGATAAATTAGCTGAATCGGAATCTACACGGACAGCTGTGTAAAAAAGTTGCCCGGTGGTAGTGAACATGTTGAACATTCGGCTCTTTGTGAAATGTTCTGATTGTTGTTAACGACGTTCACAGCTTTCCTAAATTGTTCGAAACATCTCAAAACATGTGCAGAGATTAGTGACCGTTAATAGATAATTGTTCAGATATCGTGAGATGCGGTCTGGTGTGATGTAGGTTTAAGAAAAACATTTTCTTTATCGTGCCAACGTTTCGATCTTTATTGAGACCATCTTCAGGGCTCATAGTGTCTTCTGTGTACTTGTGCCATTCTTGCGTGTCGTGTGGAGAGTGCCTTCGTGCAGAAACGTTGGAACGTTAATAAGAAAATGGTTTTCTGAAACCTACGTCGCACCAGACCACATCTCACGATATTTGAATAATAATCTCAAAATATTGTCAAACTTCTTTTGTAAATGAACTTCATCGACATTCCGTCAAACGTCTACGTTTCAAAGAACTCCTTAAGAAATTGATAATATACTCCTGACAATAATAGTATAGAAATATAACAGTTTTGTTTCACGATATATTTACAAATAAGCAGGCGAGGTACATTAATCCTTGGAAACACGGTAGGTATGGAGACGATGCCGACCGACGAGCGGTTGCATATATCCGTAATGGCGCTGACAACTGCCTCACGAAAATTTCTATCAGGACTAGGATACAATTTGCCTATTTGGCCGACAGCCTATGATAAGAGATAGGCATTGATCCTCTTTAAATCTAAAACGCTGAGCTAATGGTCCGAAGTGCACTGCATTAAATGATTTAGAATTAAATTATTCCATAGTCGCCAAAATAGTGAAATAACTGCATTTTTCTTTCTCAACAAGAGGAACGTTTTATTAGAAAACATGTATTATAACATAATAACTAATTGTTCAAATATCGTGAGGTGCGGTCTGGTGTGACGTAGGTTTAGAAAAATATTTTCTTTATGGTGCCAACGTTTCGATCTTTATTGAGATCATCTTCAGTGCTCAAAGTGTCTGTTTCTGTTTTCTGTGTAGATGTGTCTTTATTTTGTGTCGTGTTGAGAATGCATACGTGTGTGTGAATAATGTCACATCTATACAGAAAAAAAATTTGAGCCCTGAAGATGATCTCAATATATACTGATATATTTCTAAATTAATTGGTTTCTTGTTATATTCTTCTTCTTATTATTATATCTAATATTATTAGAATATTATTATATCTTGGATTGCCGTTTATTAAATACATCATTTTACTACAAGATTAAATATCAATAAAAGGATCGGTGATGGTTGGCGCCATTACGGTCCTTAGAAATAGAAATGTACCAATTTCAAATTTCCTTTTTTGACACGTCAATTTTTATGAGATGGTTTTCTGCACAGTTTGACCACTTTGATTTGTTTCGACTGACGACAATCGAACCACTCATCTCTTTTCCTTTCTTTTTAACTCGTCCATTTCTTTTCTTTATCCTTTATGTTCAATCAAAAAATTTATCCTTTTTTTACATAATACTTAATCCATTTTTATCATTGTTCAATTAATTCAGGTTTTTAGTTGAGATAAAAAAGTCAGTGTTATGTGCCGGATTGGAACCCACGACCTTCGGCTAGATACACCGCTGTTCTATCACTTGAGCTATCATGACTTAGATCCACTCGGGCACTAACTTCCCATCTTTAATTAATCGAAATATATTAATAGGTCAAGCGGACCACGAAAATTATTGAATTGATCATTATCGCTTAGTGTGTATAATATCTTTCTTCAAATCATTTCGTAAATTATCGCAAAAAAGTGTTCCCTTTCAAAAGACGCGTGAGGATGAGCGGCCGTGTTGTAAACTTGTGTTTGGGTAAAAGGACAGAAAATATTTTAAGACGGGGTAATATACCGGGATTATAATTCCTGGAGGAAAACAAGTGGGGTGGTATTTCTGCACTCGTGCTTTTCGCTAGATTGCTGACGTGTCGTGATCATCTATGTACAAAATGTACGAAAGAAAGAGAGAGAATCTGTAATTCCCGCTTTGAATTATAACTCCCCCCGTTTCTGAAAATGGAGGAAATTTTTTTAATTTGTACGTGGCCATATATCTGATGTGCTTTTTGACCGGAGCGAATCTAATTTGCCTAAGTACAATTTTCCAGAGCCGGGGAGGGAGACAGCGAGATAGCAGTAAATAACGATGAATGACGGGCGACATAAATCAGGTTAATCTGAGTCTGTGTGAGAGAGCGTCAAGGCGCCCGTATTGTCCCGTCCCCGGCTCTAAATTTTCTGATGAGGACAACAAAAAACAGAGAAGAGGGCGTCTTCGTCAGGCTGAGTTATGGCAGCCGGAGGATTTATGGACATTTGTAATCCTATTCAAAGGTTGAGGGGTCCGAACCGTGCGCTTTTATCAGAGCAACTCGTCACTAAATCATACAGTTTATCTGTGAGGTGGAGGATCGCCGAGAAGAGAAGGAAGGAGGCACAAATCACTGAGGAAGCCCCGGGTCCTATCAGCCAACCGTTCGGCCCGGATAAAAAACAACACAGGTAGTTCTTCCGTTCCGGAGGCTGTCTTTCCACAACCCGACCTCTAACAACAAGTAAATTATACATGGATGGGAGATGTCGCCCTCTTACCGTAATTGAACATGTTAACTCCGGTTATTATTACATCTAAACGCGGAAATAAACCAAATGAAAAATGTGTGTTAGTAAAGTGTAGTAAAGTAAAAATAAAGTGTGTAGTAAAGTAAAGTTTTAAAGAAAAATAAACAAGAAATGTGTAGAGATTAGTGACCGTTAATCGATAATTATTCAGAAATCGTGAGATGCGGTCTGCCCTGACGTAGGTTTTTGAAAAAAAGTTTTCTTTATCGTGCCAACGTTTCGATCTTTATTGAAATCAGCACGATAAAAAAAATGAATAAATAAAAATTTGCGCCCATGAACGAATTTAAGTGATATTCACATAACGTTTTGGCTCAGTTTCGGCTCATCACTTTTTGTGAATAAATAAAATATAAAGAGAATTATCCCCGACCGGCTCAGGTTTCTAGTCAGTCTTCAGTGATCTCAGGGCTAAATAGGATATTTGATATACAGCCGGGCGGACCTATCGCGATGCGCGTCTCTTTGCCAAATTTACGAGCATTGTCCGGCGGAACAAATCCGGTTCAAATTAAATTTTTCTTTCCCACCGTTTTCTCAGCGCAGGGAGTCAAAAAAGGAGCTAAACCTAGTCGGGCGATAACTCAATCCCGACTACACATCCAGACGACGGCGCTCATTTGAATTTAAATAACCGGGCAAATTAATGACGTTTTTATTGGGCCTCTTGATGTTCGCGTGAGAAGCGATTGTGTGTCTTACCATTGTGATTCCGACTGAGCGCACCGCTCTGGCTTTCCATCAAAAATCCATTAACCACCGGACGGAACAACAGCAGGACCCTGTATACCGCACCGGTCAACTTTAAACCTCCGCATGTAATCCTTTTTTTTTAAAGGCCCAAGCCATCTCGGAATAAATCAACAACTTACTCTTGTTAAAATATCCGATTGTGCTTCTCTCGTCGGATTCCGTATTATTTCTTTGTCAGGCATATGAAAAAGCTCTAGGCGATTGCAGACATTTACCCAACGTTTAATACCATTACAAATGTCTTCCTATTCAGAAGTCCCTTCTTAAATTCTGCTCAACATGCTCGCAACGTTTGTTTATTGTCCCCCCGTTCATACATTTAACCGCGTATAAGGATTGACCGGGACGGCGATAAATACTTCTAGATGGCATATTTATTCGTCTTTCATAGCATTGCTAACCTTTGATGCATAGCATAAGAAAATCTTTAAAATAAGCGAAATAAGAAACTGCCTGTAGAATATATTGTAATGTATAAGTGACGACTAATTTTATTTAATTTGTTAAATTAAATGCTAAGAAATTGCGAATGATCCGTGCCCACTGCGGTACGGCTCAGAAGCTGCTCAGGTTCAACCTGCAGATTTCTAGTTTTCTTCATTTCAAATTATTTCGTTCCCCTATAAAGTGCTGTAAAACTGCCTGGCAACATAGATATTATTTTGTCAGTATTTCACTGTGTTTAATTATTTTTATTATATCACTAAGCATGCAGCAGCGTCATTTTTACCCTCCATACATCTTAACCATTATTATCTTTGCAGATTTTATTTATTTAATTTTTATATAAATCATCGAAACAAATGAATGACGTTTTAGAATTGAGATTTTCTTTTTTTTTTTAATTTCTTACATAACAGGGCCTACTAAGAAAAGAAATTTTGATTTAATTTTTATCTAAATCTGGATGTCGAATGAATGAAGTAATAATTTTAATCAATTAATTAATCTTTATGTAAGGTATGGTTGAAATGAAAAAATTTAGTGTGACGGGCGGGATTCGAACCCACGATCTTTGGCTAGATACGCCGCTGCTCTACCACGTGAGCTGGTAACAGCATGGCTATTAGCGTTTTGACGATTGCCGAAGAGAAACCGAGGCTCGCAATATTTCAAATTACAAGTCGAGACAAATGCTACCTTAAAGTCAACAAAACACGCAAAGCGTTTATTTCCTCTTTATGAGGTTTTCAGGTTAATAATATTCGTAAGCGGAAAGATAAGGTCGACTGTAGAAAAATCTCACCTAAAATCGGCAATTAGCTTAAAATACCTAAAATTCTCCATGCGTCGAAACGACGAGGAACAGTCTGTGAAACCGAGTCCATTCAAGGTATGCCTGTATAGCTGTTGGGGTCTGCGAGGGCGCAGTACTTGAACAGAGGGGTATATGCCAGGTTTTCCTAATGGTTGGGGTGTCAGACCACGAACAAAGATGGAATTAAAAAGATAAACCAATTTTTGATAAATCTATGCAGTTAAAATTCAAAATTTCACGGAGTATTCCGTCGAACTTGGGGTTTTTTATGCTCAAATTTGACATATCTTAGTTCGTCCATAGAAAAAGGGCCGTCAAAGGGGATTAAAAAATTACTGAAATATCCAGGATTTTTTTTCTTTAAATATAATTTCAGATGATCAGAATTCTTTGTCATTATAGCATTATTATATGACCAATAGATCTAAGAACAATCTTTTTATTTTTTAACCAAAGCTTTTCAAAATTCTTATTACATTCAAAGTACTTGAACAGAGGTGAAAATGCCAGATTTTCCTATTGGTTCGGGTGTCAGATCACGAACAAAGATGGAATTAAAAAGATAAACCAATTTTTGATAAATCTATGCAGTTAAAATTCAAAATTTCATGGAGTATTCCATCGAACTTGGGGGCTTTTTATGCTCAAAATTGACATATCTTAGTTCGTCCATAGAAAAAGGGCCGTCAAAGGCGATTAAAAAATTACTGAAATATCCAGGATTTAAAAAAAAAATCTAATTTCAGAAGATCAGAATTCTTTGTCATTATAGCATTATTATATGACCAATAGATCTAAGAACAATCTTTTTATTTTTTAACCAAAGCTTTTCAAAATTCTTATTACATTCAAAGCACTTGAACAGAGGTGAAAATGCCAGATTTTCCTATTGGTTCGGGTGTCAGACCACGAACAAAGATGGCATTAAAAAGTTGAACCAATCTTTGAGAAAGCTATACAGTTAAAATTTATAAAATTCATGGAGTATTCCGTTGAAGTTGGGGTTTTATATGCTCAAATTTGATATACCTTAGTTCGTCCATAGAAAAAGGGGCGTCAAAGGCGGTTAAAAAAAAAAAGAAGATTTTACTGAAATATACAGGATTTTTTTCTGTAAATCTACTTTCATATGATCAGAACTATTTGACATTATGGCATTATTATATGATCAATAGATCTAAGAATGATCTTTTTCTTTCTTAAAGAAAGCTTTTTTAAAATTCTTATTACGTTCAAAGTATATGATTTTAAAAAAATTAGAGCTTTTTTTACGGTAAAAATTGAGCAAAGAGAAGGTTTTTCCTTTCGGAGAGCCGTTCAAAATCAAATTACACGTTCTTTCGACACATAGGAAACCGTTGAGGTTTTAATGGGCACGACATCTTAATTACTTTATCGAGAAATTTGCAAGATTTAAAGGACTTGCCGAATTCAATTCCGTGACGTTTCTAGAAAATATTCAGTCACATGAATATAGTAATGATCAAGGAAGAGGGAGGTGGTCAGAAAATGATTCGGGCATTGCCGAGAAGGTCTACATTGTAAGGAAATTCAAAGAGGTGTAGCAGAAATCAATTGCTTAAAAATTCATTAGATTTGGTGGTCTGATCGACCGAATAACATCTTTCCATAATTAGTTTTTATGTAAAGCAGGGGTGCTCAAACGGTCGATCGCGAGTGCTTTTTGAGTAGATCTCGAGAAGAAAAAAATTTTTTAATAAGTAGGTAGGTAACTAAACTACAAAAATGTATTACGTAATAAAATAACACTGCTTGCGGGAAAAGGTGGCTTTATCAAAGGAACGCGCGGCACTTGTCAAAGAAAAGCCGCGTTGTTTCTAGACTAGTAGAGTAGTACCTATATTGTGCAGAAAGCTAATATCTATATATGCTACCAGCTACGTATGTGTCGTCGTGTATGTACGACAACCCTGCATCATACACACTTGCAGCCTCTCAGAGTCGATCGTAAGTAGTCTAAAAATATTGAGGTAGATCGCCAGCAGTTCAAGTTTGAGCACCCCTGATGTAAAGAATAAGTCAGTGACACCAGCGGGATTCGAACCCACGGTCTTCGGCTCAATACGCCGTTTCTCTACCCACTCGAGCCATAGTGACTGCTATCTCGGACTTACCGTCTCAACCCCAACTTTTGAATTTTCCCTCTTTTTGCCATTTTTCAAATGTCTTGTAGTCTATTTCATTCTCGGCGGCATATGAAATGGAGAATTTTTTTTTCATCTCAACTAAAAACGTTAGTTAATTGTAATGTATTAATTGGTCAAGTGGATCAGGAAATTAGTGAAATGAAGAGTTGTGAAATTTCCACAAACACAAAAAATCGCGGAAAATGAAATTTTAAAATTTCTAAATACATTGAGAAGCCAAAAAAAGTAGCCCCCCCCCCTCTTAAATTATTTAATTAAATCCTTTTTGCCATTTTTCGAATGTTGTGTAAGATATTTTATTATCGGTGACAAATTAAATGGCCGCGGAGAGCTATACTGAAGGTATACTTCATTTAACTTATTAAATTTATTAAATTTCCTGGTCCGATTCACCAAATAACATCTCTGAATTAATTTTTTTATGTAAGGTATTGGTTTCTCACCGAGAATCAAATCACACGACATTTGAAAAATGGCCCAAAAAAAGGGGAAAATTCAAAAGGTTGGGTTGAAATGGGAAGTTGGCGGGTGTCTGAGTGGATCGAAATCACGTTAGCTCAAGTGGTTAGAGAAACGGCGTATTGGGCCGAAGATCGTGGGTTCGAATCCAGCTCGTGCCATTGACTTTTTTAACTCAACCAATGCCAATGTTATTCGGTCAATCGGAACAGGAAATTTAATATATTGGTATAATATTGTATAAAACGATCCATCCTGTCCACAAATTGTTTCATTATGGGTATGATATTAATAAGAATATAATAATAATAATATAATTTGATAATAACATATACAGTAGAATTCTAAATTTGTATATTACGTATATACATCAATTTCAGTAACTTGCTGCATACTTCATGACCTCTTGAATGCAAACCGTTTTATGATTAAACAGCTTTTCGATAAGCTGCAGTTTATACAACTTGCAAAACATTATCTTTTCTTCTCGTAACTGGAACATCACAGTTTTTTCCTTTGATATCTCAAAACGAAATGCCTTGATATTTTTTTTTTGCTTTGTTAATACGGCCTAACGGAAGCATACTGTTATAAACTTGAAAACATTAGTGACCGTCAATCGATAATTATTCAGATATCGTGAGATGCGGTCTGGTGTGATGTAGGTTTCAGGAAAACATCTTTTTCATCGTCCCAACGCCAACGGGAGGACTCCCACACTACACCCAAGAATGCCACAAGTGCACGGAAGACAAACACTTTGAGCCCTGAAGATGATCTCAAATAATGTTCGAAACGTCGCACGATAAAAAAAAAATGTTTTTCTGAAACCTACATCATACCAGACTGCATCTCACGATATCTGAATAATTATTAAAAATATGATTAGCATGCTATGGCATAATGTCATTTTTCATGATAATGATCTTACCTAAATATTTAACCTGCGAAAAGGGTATGCGTAAGTAATTATCTGTAGATGAATTTGTATGGTTATGTTTTTTATTAATTTTTAAAATCATTCGGGAAGAATTATGGTTTGTAAAATTTTCCAATAGTTTGATTTTCATACAAAACTCGATAAACGATAATTTCTCTTTTTAAAAGTGTCTATTGTACAAATCATGCTTCATATCCATGATGGTGTTCATTCTTAATTATCGTTCGATCCTAGCGAATTGCTGTAGATTATCTTCCGAACTTATGCACGACATCTGACTTATTTTAGTGACATTTTACACGATTCACAAGAGGAGAGGAAGCAATGCGAGACTCCAGTAATTATGACATATGTTCCAGTGTTTTCAGCCACTAAGGACGGAAATTTCTTGAAAGACACGTCCCATGAAGAATGTGAAAGGTTGACCAGGAAAATAGGACCAGTGGGGTTTTTATATTTAATAAAATAAAGTCATATGATTTGAAATAGCTAATAATAGAGGACATAGCAGAATGAAAGCTTCCCCCAGTTAGTAATTCTGCGACAGCTAGGACCATGCAAATATACGGGAAAGGGTGACTCAGGTCTAAAGAAAAATCCATCATAAAAGTTTCAAAAAGAAAAATAATATCGTATTTATTAATAGAATCTAAGGAGAAGGGATTTAAGCCAGTGGACTTAAAATATAACGATTTTGTGTCTGGGGTTTAGGTAGGGAAGTGAAACCTTTTTAAAAAATTAGCAAAGCTATACCATTTCAAAAATTAGAAATAAGGTCTTATCTCAGATTTTTCATATTTATCACACTATATTAGTGAAAGCTGATAATAATTATGCAGGAGACAACTGTAAATAACTCGAGGCATACATGGAATTCAAAAAGAAAAAAATAAGTTTATATTAAATAAGTTCTTTAATAGAGTCTAGACGGTCAGCCTGAAGTTGTTTTTGGGCCGTTTCACTTTTCTGATTATTTGTTCGGTCTTGATTTATTTTTATTTTATCTCCCACTTTCCTTTTATCTTATTCTACAGCAGGCGGTCGGATGATGTAAACGGATCCTCTCGGGGTAATTTTTCCAAATCCAATAAAAGATTGTTAGGGAGAATGACACCAGGGCTCCCAATAAAACTTTAAGAAGTGTATCAGAAAAGCCCGGTCAAGGCAAAACAATAATAGGACGATAAAGAGATCCCCTCTGCGAATATATCTCCGCCCTTTATGCCCGACCTTCTTTTGCAGAATAAGTTTCTCAGCAGACCCAGGGAGAGACGAAAAGAAGTGAAATAAGTTTTTGATTTTCTTTTATATTTATTTTTTTAGGAAAAGAAAAGGGCAGGGAGGAAAGTGGGTGAGTTACGAGCAATAAGTGTGAGTCTTGTTTATCTCTAAGGGAATATATAACTGCACATAGACGTACGGACAATCGTCCCTTTTTCTCCGGCTATTCTTTACCTATGACACCCCGAAAGGAAATTACCTTGCGGTCCTGGAAATAAATAGCGGCGAAAGGCCACTTCAGCCAAACCTATACTCAATTGACTTTTTCACTCCGCCCTTCCATTAGAAACACTTTTTGTTAACACATATTGCTTACGTTCATCATCTACCTCTGACCACGAGACATCTACTGTGTTTAATAAATTAACCAATCCGTGCGTATTTAGAAGAAACTTTATGAAATTGTCTAATTGATTGTAACGCGATGAAAACAAATAACGTTAAGAGCTGTCGGGTTATTCACGTGGCAATGTTTATATAAAACCAAGGACAAATAAACGATTATCTATTAATACACAACAAATTACACACCAAAAAATCTAGAGCCAGAGAGAGATAAACCAATCCACATATGCTTACCTCCTATCTACGTTTGATATTAATAGCTCAGTTAATACTTCCTTGATTGACGGTTATAATCGAGCTCGTGTTTTTAGCCTCCTACCTGTTTATAAGATTTATTTATAATACGACGATGACAACGTCCAAGACAAAACCTATTTTTACAAAAACAAAGCAACCCACTCGCTGACAACAACTGGTGTTGGCGTAAAAATCCGAGGAGAAGCAAACAGCTGAGAGACAGATATAGACAGACAGTGATGATCAATAATAACAAGCTGTTGGGTAATGCATACAGCAGTTCGATCTATGATTTAACTAATTAGGTACGCTCGGATCATTAATCTCTTGGATGAAAGCTAAAAAAAATCACCTATTCAAAGATTAAACAGCAATCAAAGACTAGCATATGTATCATAGCGGCAATAAGTACAATACCTACAAGTGCACTAGAAACTTTGCCAAACCTCCCCCACTGGATATATTCATACAAGGAGAGGCTACGAAAAATTAATTTAGGCCCCAAACACAACTATACAGGGTGAATTGCTACTCGTGCTACAAACTTCTCCAGTAGA
>CM077107.1:21777542-21794311 GCA_039619505.1 Cimex hemipterus
GTATCAGAAAAACATTTTCTTTATCGTGCAAACGTTTCGATCTTTTATTGAGAACATCTTCAGGGCTCAGAGTGTCTTCTGTGTAATTGTGCCATTCTTGCGTGTCGTGAAAAGATCGAAACGTTTGCACGATAAAGAAAATGTTTTTCTGAAACCTACATCACACCAGACCGCATCTCACGATATCTGAATAATTATTAGGGGGAATCTTTCCGTTTAGTTCATTTTGTTTGGTAGCTGTCTTTTTCAAATCCTTTAATCTGGGAATAAGCGATGCTTATATCCAGGTTTAAGATTTTCTATTTAGCGTTATAAAATATGGAATCTTGTTTTTTGATGTAACTAGCTGTGCTCACTGTTAAAATATGTTTGTCCACATTTAAGACAGTTAGGAAAAACATTGTTTCTTCTAGGTTTTATCAAGAATTCTTTCTTGAGTTGAGTGTTTAATAACTTGTTATTTAGTGAAGACCATTTCTTAAAATTTGACATCCTCCCCGATGGGCAGTGGCTTGTCCGTTGATACCTCCTATAGGAACGATGTTTTCGACCTCAACAGTAATGACCTACCCCACCTTCAAGAAGGAAAAATCATAATGTTCATAAGATGTGATAGACAAGCAGTATCGATAGCATGAAGTATTAGTATGTAAACTAATCACATCGAAATTAGTCAGTGTTGGCATCCAAAATCTCCAAAACTTGGGGAACACACAACCACCTGATATCTTGGTGCCAGGGTACAGGGGAATTTAGGGTAACGTGAAGGCGGGAGACAGGCCAGAGGACATCATTCTTAGGCCCTGAATCTATACTTGGGATAACAAAAACAATAGAATCCTACATCGCAGAATAGATCCAAACAAAACAAAAGGGTAAACTATAGCGGTGCTAGACCTAGTAAACTTATGATGAAACAACCCTCACCAGGACTGGCAAGATCACTGCTGCTACTGGAGGGCTAAACTCAGAGGATAGATAGGACTGGCCACTAGTATCTAAAAACACATCTACTCAATGTGGACATATACAGTGATGACCCCCATCTGCAAATGTGGAGGAGAAATCAGCCACCCATATCATCTGGGGTGTAAGCAATAGCACAATGGAAATTCTACCTAGCATACGAAAAAACTTAAGGATGAAATTGTATCATCGACAGTCAATAACGAGAATAAAAGAGGCTATTGCTTTATCATAGATGGTTGAGGTAAATTCAATAAACTTTCATTTCCAGCAGATTTTTTTAGGGAAGTAGACTTCGACCTTTCTAACAGAAAAACACGCCATCGATGCTTGTGCCCTGAAAAATCGTAAAAGTTGTTACATTGCCAAAAAAGTCTTCATAAGATCTGATAGCCAAGTAGCCATTGAAGCATTAGCATGTAAAAGAATTACATGAAAATTAGTCAGTGAATACGTTCAAATTCTCAAAAACCTATGGAAACAAAACAACCTGATGATGTTTCGGGTACCGAAAAAGTAGCCACCCTAGACAGAAGAGGATCTGCAAAGCCCCGAATTTTAGATAACAAAAACAAATATAGAATCCTCTATCGCAGAATGGATTCAAACAAAACAAAAGGAGAAGTAGATAAACTCTAGCGGGGCTAACTTATGCGGTAAACTTATGATAAAACAACCCTCATTGTTGCACTGGCAAAATCACTGTTGCAACTGGCTAGACTCAGAGGAGTAATAGGAGTAATAACCGGTCACTGGTATCTAAAAAAAAACATCTACACAACATGGACATATACAGCGATGACCCCCATCTGCAGCTTATATAATGAGGAGGAGGAAACTCATATCATCTTCGAATTCGAAGCAACTGCTCAATGCAGATTCAACCAAACATATGAAAATCCTTAGGGAATCAAATTGCAGCAGCGATACTTGATCTGATCAATGGCATGATACTTCTAAGGAGAAGGATAGAGTGAATTGAACTGAACTACGGAACTAGGAAGGTAAAATAAGCCAGTAGTCTGCAGTCCTAGTATCCTTATCACCATACTCGGATTGAATGAACGTCGAATTATTTCTACGTATTGTACTTGTAATTATTTATTGGTAATTTGCAGCATCACCATTCCACTAGTTTTTATATATCATGTGTTCATCACTGATTGCATTATTGATTCTTAACATAAAAACAATAAGTGAAGGTCAGTCTTACGGTCGAATTTTAGTTTACGATCTATATATTCTTTGTGGAAAAACAACCAGATTCTGAACATAAAAGGCAAAAAAAATATGAATGGCTTTTTTATCTTAATACATTGGAGTTGTAATATTAAGGATGTAAGTTTTAAAAATAGTGTAGAACAATCCTATCCTATATGTTAAATCATTGGGCCAGTAGCCCAAAGAAGTCTACGGCTCTTTCTAATTTACTACACACCAGGATTCTACAAGCTTTCGAAAAGTCAGTCGGATTTTAATGAATAGACGGAGGCCAAGATCGAAGCTAAGAATGATTCATGATCGCGTTTCCCGAAATGAGCCTCCGCGTCGATATTACACTGAGTTTCATAACTACTACGTATTGGGTAAATTATGTCGGGTCTTGTGCGCGATTCATGCGAGCGGGCAGAACAGGCGTATATCATGCTGATGTGTGAGCAACGCGCGGGGATTTATAGGTGTGATGGGATGGCAATTACTCCAGTGTTAAAAAGTCAACGCGACCTTTCTGTGGAATAACGGATTTTCGGCCTATACCCGAAGGAACGATATTATCGCCTAATCGCCCGTGGAATTATATTATCCTTAATTTAAGTAATGGAGGCTGACTAGCACCTCTAAAAATAGAGCCGGAGGCTTGATGTTAATTGACAGACGCCTTGACGAGGAGATGGATAGGAAATTTGCAGCAATATCTCCAATTCACTAAACTTCCTTCACGATTACTCGTCTGGCTTACGTTTATTTAAAAGCATCGCTTTTCACATCGCTGCCGTAGTACAACGAATATTTTAATCTTAATGTGTAGAGATTAGTGACCGTTAAACGGTAATTATTGTGATATCGTGAGATGCGGTATGATGTGATGTGGTATCAGAAAAACATTTTCTTTCTCGGGGTACGTTCGATCTTTTATTGAGATCATCTTCAGGGCTCAAAGTGTTTGTCTTCTGTGTACTTGTGCCAATCTTGCTTGTCGTGTTGAGAGTACTTTTTGAGTGATTTTTATGGTGTATATATGTTCATTTTTGACATCAAGTAAAAAATGGTAATAATTATAAAATTTATTTATTTAGATTAACAAAATAAAAAAGTAGTGATGATTTATTTGATTGATCTCTAACTAAATTGATGGTATATGTGTTGTTTAGTGACCATACTGTGCCCTCTCTCACAGTACCCCCAACAGTGTCGGCACTTTCAACACGACATGCCTAATTTCATAGACGACAAACACTTTGAGCCCTGAAGATGAGCTCAATAAAGATCGAAACGTTGGCACGATAGAGGAAATGTTTTTCTGAAATCACACCAGACCGCATCTCAGGATATTTCAATAAATTAATCTTAATGATGAAACCGTTGTTTTAATTTCAACTAATTTTAAACTTTTTTTCCTAATAATTCAAACGGCCGTTCACGTAATATCGATAAAAAGCCCATGGTATTCTAAATTAAAAAATTACAGCTTCAAACATTTAAATAAGAAACAATGTGTCTTAATTTTTAAAACCGACGGAAAATCTAAGGTTAAATATTAAATAAACGTCTTAGTTTAAATTATTCACAAGTGATTTTTAAACAGGACATTACATTTATGAGTGAGTATATATACAGTTGCTATATATTCTTGCTAGATCGCTTCCGATCATCTTGGCCAATCCTTACTGTTTTTCGGTATTTCTAACGTATGCCATTACTTCTAAGTTTCCAGTGTTTCATTGCATAAATTATTTTGGTCATGTTGGTCAATCAAAACGGTTGGAAACTAATTTTTTCAAAGAAATGAGAACATAATAATCAATAGATCGAAAGCATCCTTTTGGACATGGGCAACCATTTACTATTAATTTGTTACTATTGATAACTAAAAGAAATGGTGAATGAAGTTTAAAAATAAATTAAAAGTTGAGATAAAAAGCCAGTGTTGAGCGGGATTCGAACCCACGACCTTCGGCTCAATACGGTGCTGCTCTACCACTTGACTTCGATCAAACTCGGACACCAACTTCCCATCTCAATATAATTTTTTTTTGTTAATTTTCCCTCTTTTTTGCCACGCTATTTTTCAAATATCGTGTAATCTATTTGATTTTCGACGACAAATGAAACGAAGCTCACGATAACTCACGGTAGTAGACCGACAGCGTATTTAGCAGAAGGTCGTCGGTTCGAATCCCGCTCGTGACACTGACTTTTTTATCTCAACCAAATCCTTAATTATAGATTAATTAATTTATAAATAACAGACCCTTACGTGATTGTCTGTAACCCAGATCAAATATTTCATTGGTATTTCTTTTTGCAAAGAGAATAATTTTCGAATTTGTATTAAATTACTACCGTGACTGCAAAACGTTACGCCTGTTCTAACCTATCCATTTCATTTGTACAGAATCATGAGCATTTGGAGGCACAGACGACCATCATGAATACGAAAGTGATGTTAAAGGGGACTTGGATGTAGTTGCAAGAATCGAACAATGAGCGATCTCCCGATGTTGAAATCCATTCGCCACGACATCGTTTGTCAAATTTAGTCATAGGATTGAGATTTGAAAGGATTTTCGAATTTAATGAATACGTAATAATATCCTTGAAAATGGATGGAAAGTTCGGCGCGGTGTATGTTGCATGATGTGAATCGTGTAAAATGTCACTAAAATAATTTCGATGTCGTGTATAAGTTTGGAAGATAATCTACAGCATTTCGCTACGATAGAACGCTAATTAAGAATGAACACCATCATGAATATGAAGCATGATTGGTACAATAGTCACGTCTAAAAAGAGAAACTATCGTCTATCGAGTTTTGTATGAAAATTAAACTATTGGGAAATTTCATAAACCATAATTCTTCTCGAACGATTTTAAAAATTGATATAAAACATAACCATACAATTTCATCCGCAGATAACTACTTACGCATCCCTTTCTCGCAGGTTAAATATTTAGGTAAGATCATTATCATGAAAAATGACATTATGCCATAGCATGTTAATCATGTTTTTAATAATTATTCAGATATCGTGAGATGCAGTCTGGTATGATATAGGTTTGAGAAAAACATTTTTTTTTATCGTGCGACGTTTCGAACTTTATTTGAGATCATCTTCAGGGCTCAAAGTGTTTGTCTTCTGTGCACTTGTGGCATTCTTGGGTGTAGTGTGGGAGGCCTCCCGTTGGCGTTGGGACGACGAAAAAAATGTTTTTCTGAAACCATCTCACGATATATGAATAATTATCAATTGACGGTCGGTAATGTTTTCAATTTTATAACAGGATGATTCCGTTAGGCCGTATTAACAAAGTGAAAAAAAATCAAACCATTTCGTTTTGATATATGAAATTACGAGAACATTTTTGTGTAAGGAGTTGGCTTCTTTAAGGTGAAAAAAGTCGACGATGATTACTATACCGACTTCCTTTCACCACCCTCAAAATCCTACGTGTAAAAACATAAAACGGCAAAATCTCACTGGCATTCTCAACAAGACACGCAAGAATGGCACAAGTACGCCGAAAACACTTTACGTGAATAAAAATACCTTGATGGAATATCAAAAATTTTTTTCCATTGTAGAACCTCGCCTTTTATCCACATTCTACATGTATTTGTTAAATTTAAGCAATATTTGTAAATCCCAGGCCCTGAAGTTGATCTCAATAAAGATCAAAACGTTGTCACGATAAAGAAAATGTTTTTATGAAACCTACTTCACACCAGACAGCATCTCACGATTTCCCAATAATCATGGACTAACGGTCACTAATCACCACACATAAAGCAAGTGTAGTTCCTACTGCCTAATTTTCAACCTATTTTAAGGTCATCATCAGGACAAAACAATCTTAAATATGTCTATAGATTGGCATGTTTAGGTTTTCAGTGGCGATCATCAAGGCCGCTAAAATTTGTATTTGTAAAAATAAAACAACAAAATTTCCATATCCAATAGCAATGGACGTTTGTGTACATGCATTTAGTAAAACTTGATGAATCGTAAATGGCATGAAATGCGCCAAAATAGTTACGATAAGGATTGTAAGCTGATCAGATAATTGAGCTGTAATAGGTAATCACAGGAACCGACGAGTTAACTTTTGATCACGCTTGCATCTCTCTATCGAACAAATAACCTGTTTAATTACAATGAAATTATACCGACGACATTGTCATTTCGTAAAAACAAATGGCACAAGCAGCCAGTTACGCAATTTTTAATTGCATCATCCCTCCTGTATATAAAATCTATACAAACGATGCCAATATAAAAATAACCATTTATAATCATATATTTTTGAAAGATATCGATCGAAATAAAATTAAAAATCACGGTTGAATCCGACTTTTTGCTGTTCGTCTTTAGATTGAATTCTATCCCATTAAACGTAGATAACGGTCAAACAGGATTAATAAACATTGCTTTGGTCAATCCACTTAATCAAGTAAAGATAAAGTAAACAAACTATATAAATTTAAAAATAAGTAAAAAATCATGATTAACAAAAGTAAAATATCTATTTTAATTATGCAGTGGTTAGGGATGGTTGTTTGTTGATTATTTATAAGTTGTTTAAGATCTTGTTGAGTAGAATATATAAAATAATGCATACAGTTATTCGGAAATCGTGAGATGCGGTCCGGTGTGACGTACGTTTTAGAAAAACATTTTCTTTTTCGGGCCAACGTTTCGATCTTTATTGAGATCATCTTCGGGGCCTGGGATGTACAAGTATTATTTAAAATTTAGAAATACTTGTAGTATCCGGAGAAAAAAGTGAATGTATACAATGGAAAATATATATATATTTTTTTTTATATTCAATCTAAGTATTTCTACTCACTCGAAGTGTTTGTCTTCTGTGCAATTGTGGCATTCATAATTAGGCTGGAGTGGCACAATTACACAGAACACAAACACTTTCAGTGAATACAATTTTTTTTTTGCATTAGATAAATTTATTTTTCCCATGTCCTACATGTATTTGTTTAATGTAATATGTTTCATGTAAATTCTAGGCCCCCCTTTCTTAGGGTATGAATTAAGAAAATAATGATTAAAGAAGTTATCTGAAGTTTGAACTCATTTTTGATGGCAATTAGGTGATTAGTGAATTGATGACGGCCTTCAAACTTAGGCAATCGTTTTGGTGAAATATAAATAAAAATGATTTTTACCAGATTTAGATCTATGAGTTTAAATCTTAATTGTTTTGAAGGCGGGAATTTCTGGTTAATATCCTAAAAAGGTTATGCTTACAATTTATTTGGAGATCGTGAGATGCGGTCTGGTATGACCAAACATTATGGTTACAATTGTCGGAAATCGTGAGATGCGGTCTGGTGTGTTGTAGATTTCGGAAAATATTTTCTTTATCGTGCCAAATTTTTGATCATTATTGAGATCATCTTCAAAGCCTGGGATTTACAAACATGGTTTTTATTTAACAAACACATTTAGGACGTGGAAAAGTGAATTTATTCAATATTTTTTAAATATTCAATCTAAGTATTTCTACTCACGCAAAGTGTTTGTCTTCTGTGTAATTGTGTCATTCACAATTAAGCTATAATGTCACAATTACACAGAAGACAAACACCTTGAGTTAGTAGAAATACTTTTATTGAATACAAATTTTTTTTTGCCTTACATAAATTTATTTTTTCCACGTTCTACATGTATTTGTTAAATGTAAACATTGTCTTTAAATCCTAGGCCCTGAAGATGATCTCAATAAAGATCGAAACGTTGGCCCGAGAAAGAAAATGTTTTCATGAAACCTACATCACTCCAGAACGCATCTCACGATTTCTGAATAATTATCGACTAACGCTCACTAATCACGACACATTATGTTTACAATTTAATGCTGTTAATGACGCTAAAATAAAATAATAAACTGAAAATTATAATTTCTTTGGCATTGCGGATTTCTTTGGGGCAACTCCTGTGACTTGCTTAATACCGGTTCGAATTGATCGGGTTGACCCTCATTTCTGAACCAACCATAAGGATTGGCGTACCGAGTTGACTGCTCGAGAAGCCTCAATTTGAGTTTTTTCCAAAACCATCAACACCCAAAACGGTGTTCTAACAAAAGTTACAGTTCCTGTGTAACTGTGTTTGTTTTAATGCGTGAAAGAAAACTAACTAGTAAAAATCAGAATCATCATATTTGTCTGGGAGTACTTGGAACATGCAATTTACTCAATTCTAAAAATTGTTAGATTCAATCAAAGTTCACTCACTCATATTGTTTGTTTTCCGTGTTCATGTCTCATCCTTGTGAGTATGTCGAGAGTGCGATTGAGATAATGCTGTCTTATGATTATATACGTTGGATATTGAAGGGGTGGGGTCCGAAGTCGGAATAGAAAAACAATTTTACTTGAATAGTCGGCTTCTTTAAGGTGGAAGGATCCGGTAATGGGAAAAAAGGGTAATGGTTCGGCCTGATTATCCTTTCGGCATTATATACACGAGGATAATTAGGTAAAGCTGAATTGTTGAATAATTAGACTGTGTAGAAATGCTTGATGTTTGGGATGTGATGATTGTTTTATATGTTATATCTTATGTTTTGTGTTCTGTGATGATGATGATGTATGTATGTGTTATCGATATTGAATTTGATTAATGATACAATATATAGCTGCGACTGAGAGTATTTGAGTTTGTTTTGTAATTGATGCTGTGCTTATGTAACCATTTCTAAAAAGTTACGTTTATGTTTTTTTGTTTTTTTTTCTGGGTGTAATATTTTTGTATTGTTGAAGTCGAAATTGTGTCGGTGTTTTTTTTCTCAAAATGTTTTTCTAAAACCTAAGTCACACCAGACCGCATCTCACGATCTCCGAATAATTAGAAAAATACAAATGGTGGCAACTGGCCATACACGGGTTGGAAGAACTGTACCGACTGAGCAAAAAAGGTTTTTTTCTAGCATTGTATAAATTCATTTTTTTAAACCTAAAATCTTCTAGCATTGCATAAATCCTTTTTCTCACATCTTACTTGTATTTGTAAAATTTAAACAGTGTTTATAAATCCCAGGTTCTGAAGATGATCTCAATAAAGATCGAAATTTTCACCCGAGAAAGAAAATGTTTTCATGAAACCTACATCACACCAGACGGCATCTCACGATCTCCGAATAATCAGTGGCTAATTGTCACTAAATACTACACATTTAATCATGCATACAAATAGAAAGAGCCGATGTTAGAATGTGTACCTGAGTACTCCGATAATATTAATTCAATGAAACTTTCCGAACAATTTTTTTTTTCTACCGGACTCCGTGAAATTAACACAGGTTCTGCTGAACGCAACCCTGAAAATCCGGGTTCTCCCTAGCGCCGAGAATAATATCCTAAATTGTCCCTCAGAGTTATTGCCGACGCAAGATGGATGGTGGAGGATCAGGGCTAATAAAAAAAGGCAACAAATAGTTGAAGGGGTGGCGGAAAGGGTTGGCGAACGGAGAATATTTCAATCGAGAGCTTCAAAAAACCTTTAATATCCGTCGTTGGAGATATACAGGCGGTGGCCGGCACTTCTCGCTGACCGGGAAAATTACTGCTTACATTACATTAATTGGAAACGCAGGGGTTCCCGCTTTTTTCTTTTTATTGATTCATTGCGTGTCATGAGGATTTTACTCCAATAGTCTTTTGATACATGTCTCAGAAAGTTTAGATGCGGAACGATTCGTTTTACTCATCTGACGACTCCCTCCTAATCAAATTAATGCTATAATATTTTCCGTCAAGGTGATTTCTCTCTTTAGTTTCCAGCGTCTACCATTTAATATCTATTTCATTAAATATCCTTTTAATATTATTTTTTGTTTTTGGGTGCTACTTTATCATAATTTTCGATATTTGGCTAGCTCTTCCGTGATGTTTTCGTGGATAAACATTTAAAAAATAACCTTTCCCAGCCAGTCCAAAGACATATCGACTTAAAGATTCACAAAATATTTTAAACATAAAGGATGGCTAGCATAGGCGCCCTTAGTGGCTTTAAAGATAGTTTTGTTATATCTGAGTTTCGTTCAAAAGTTTTAAGTCTACTAAATCCATCACATTTTATTTATCACAATTAATTACGGTTTTTAGTTGGGATAAAAAAGTTAATGTCACTAGCGGGATTCGAACCCACGATCTTAGATTCGCCGCTCCTCTACCACTTGAGCTATCGTGACCTAAATCCATTCGGACATTTCCCATCTCATCCCCACCTTTCGAATTTTCCCTATTTTTTCCGTACTCACTCAACAATATATGTATTTTTTTTTTTTTTTTACTTAATTGTCTATGTATTTTTTATACTATTGTATATTACCCAATTTTTTTTTTGTTTTTCTCTTTCTTATGCTCTTTCGCGATTTATCCAAACTTAACGTTCTTTCTCGTTATTCGATATCATGAGATGCGGTCTGGTGTGATTTAGGTTTTAGAAAAACTAATTATCAGATATCATGAAATGCTGTCTGGTGTGATGTAAGTTTCAGAAAACACATTCTTTATCGTGCCAACGTTTCGATCTTTATTGAGATCGTCTTCAGGGCCTGGGATTTATAAATATTGTTTAAATTTAACAAATACATGTAGGATGTGAAATAAAGAATTTACACAGTGCTAGCAAATTTTTAGAATAAAAAAATTTTATAAAATGCTAGAAAATTTTAGATTAAAATATATTTTTTAATTTAAAATTATAATAAAAATCAAATGAAAATTTTGCTGATATTGGTGGTGGTTTTTAACCATTTTTATTCAATTTTCGATAATGTGTCGTTTTCAAGAAATATTTTATTTTTTAATTTGTATAGATATTTTAAATTTTTTAAACGATTATTTCGAAAAAGGTTTATCGTGGCACGATTCGATCTTTAGTGAGATCATCTCCAGGGCTCAAAGTGTTTGTTTTCCGTGAAGATGTGCCATTCTAGTGTGCAGTGTTGTTTCAAACGGTAAACAAATTTAAATAATTGAATAGTTCTTATAAATGGCACAAATTGCCTAAACGTGAACAACTAGTTTTCATTAAAAACTCGTTTAACAGTACAACCTGAAAATAAAACCAAATTTTTCATATATAAAAATAAATAATTATTCAGATATCGTGAGATGCGGTCTGGGTCGAGACATCCTCACGATATCTGAATAACTATTGATTAACGGTCACTAATCTCTACGTATAAAAATAAAAAGAAGAAAAACAAATACTAAAATGTATATTGAACTATATTACACGGTAAAACATAAATAGAAATTATGTAATTAATTATTCCACTGTAGTGCCCAACAATATTAAAGTAAATATTTAATTGACATGGGTTTGAGTTCTTTTATTTTTTGTAGGCCCCTGCTCAATGATCAGATTCTTTCAACAGTCTCTGAACAACTTTAAAAGTGTCAAAAAAGCGTTCTTTGCGCGCATGCGTGAACGAAAACGAAGAAGCCCTATCGCGGAACCGAAATTAATTCAAGCATTTTGCAAAATAGTTCGGTCACAGTGTATGCACTATTATTTGTTATTTTCATTACTCAAGCAATACTAATCGCAACTTCTAAATATGAAAAAAAAATTATAAATAAAAATCAGATTATTTTTTTGCAATCATTTTTATTTAAAATTGTTATATTAATAGGTTTAAAATATCCATATTTAGTTTTGAGTAAATTCTTTAAAATCTGGTATAAATTTGAGATTTTAGGGAAGAACTTATTGATGGCCAATCTTGGCAGGGGCTTCATTAGGTGGCTTGTTTTTGAGTCGGTTTACGCTAAGTCCTGCCTAGGCCTAACTTGCAGTCGTGTATAATTAATATTTATATTCTTCAAACTTTTCATTCGTTGTTTTTATGTAAGGTTGCGTTTCTCGTTCTTTTCTGGATCGCAGCCAGTCTTCGTTTCATATTTGCTCTGTAATTTGTCTAAGGGTGTTCTTTCCGCAATGATTTAGGGAACTTGTAACTTATTTGTAGGCTAGAGTAACCTAAAGCACACTTTGCGAAGACTACTGCAAATTCGTTGCAGACAGTGTTGCATGTACCTTAGTTGATTCTGAACTTACTTCGTTCTGGAATTTAAGTTTTAATAACTTTATTATTACTCGTAGTTATTGTATTCAACTTCATGGCTTCGACTATTGATATCAGTACGGCTGGGCTTTTAGTTTTTATTTATTTTTAATTTTTGAGCAGACATTTTAGTCGCAGATTTCAATAGCTCTATCAACGCTATTTTGTTTTTTCCCTCAATTGTATTATTAGCGGATTGTACCCAGGACGCAGCCTATCAAAGTAATTCCCTGTCTATCATATCCTCGTCATATCCGCAATCAAATTGCAAAAGGTAGGAAATTTATTGCTCAGTACTCATTCTGTGCTCTTTTTGTAAATATATATATAATTTTTTTCAAAGAATACATTTTCTTCAATACTTAACTCGATAACCTAAATAGAAAAAAAAGTGTTATGTTTCTCATGATTTTTTCATCAACTTTCTTTTAATTTTTCACTTTTAATTTTTATTTCATTAGTAATTAGAAGTTGCAAATCAACGAGGTACTTGCATATACAATATTTATAAATCACATCATGAATGTGTACATGAGAAACGGACAAAAGTTTTAATTTTTAGTTGTATAAATAAGAATAAACTTATGGAGAATGAAGCTCTTATTGAGAGATAGATTTAATAAATATTCAGATATCGCGAGATGCGGTCTGATGTGATTTAGGTTTAAAAAACTAATTATTCAGATATCGTGATATGCTGCCTGCTGTGATGTAGGTTTCAGAAAATGTTTGAACTTAAACAAATTGAATAAATCTTTTTATGGTATAAATTCACTTTTTCCACATTCTTCATGGACATGTAAAATTTAAAGCATATTTATAAATCCCAGGCACTGAAGATGATTTCAAAAAAGATGGAAACGTTGGCACGATAAAGAATGTGTTTTCTGAAACCTACATCACACCAGACAGCATATCACGCTATCTGAATAATTAGTTTTTTAAACCTAAATCACACCAGACGGCATCTCGCGATATATGAATAATTATCTATTAAAGGTCACTAATATCTACACAGATTTAATAAACTTGAACAAATTGAATAATTTTTTTTATGGTATAAATTCATTTTTTCCACATAATCCCAGGCCCTGACGATGATCTCAATAAAGATCGAAACGTTGGCACGATATAGAAAATGTTTTTTCTGAAACCTACAGCACACCAGAACGCATCTCACGATCTCCGAATAATCATTAACTAACGGTCACTAATCACCACACACAGATTTAATAAACATTGATTTAATTAAAGAAAAATTCAATAGAGTTAATATCGGCATATGACACAAGACATGCGATTTTATAAAACAGCAAATTTCACCAAAATTAATAAAAAAGAAAAACGCAGGTTGTCGTATACGTAGTTGCATATGTTTTCCAATAATGTGAGAAATAAAATCATTAATCATTTATGATTAATAGTATCGGCATAGAAGAGAAGAAAATAGAAAATTAAAAGTTCCTTTATTTTGGTCTTGTTGGATTTCTAAGAATAAGAATAATGAGAGTGAAACTGTGGATGCCCAAAGTTCAATGAATATAATTAAAATAAATTAAGTCCCAGTTGCTAATCTGTCTTCCCGTTACTCTTTCTTGTTTATATCCCGCGAAAATCGGCGATTGATTCCTACTAATGTGATTAACTTGTACAAATCAAATTAATTTAAAACAAATACTCACAATTTTTTATTCATAAAATTTTCAATGTGCAAGATTAAATATATATCGTGTTTTAAGATAGGAGCTTGCATGCAAAGAATGACCACATTAAAATTTGTTACTGCAAGTTATAACTAATGGCATTTAATCTCACACCTATAAATAGTACTTCTCGGTCGAATGAGAGATATATAATTTTAGATTATAAATTAGAGGGTTTGATATCTTCAAATTATACGAGGTGGATATGACAGCCATGTTTATTTCATCAATACCAGGCCCGCTTCTTATCTGATGATATGTACAGGTATTATTTTAAAATTGTTTATTGTTTCGTGCATAGCTCAAATCTATATCTAAGACAATCGAAAGGCCGGTTTGCGTAGTTACAAATCCCTCTCGTCCGTCCGCTCACTCGCCTCTGTCAAACCGAGTTCAAATTGTATGGTCACATACATGAAGAAAGGGGAAAAATGCCTACGGATGGAGAGAAACAACAAGAGATAGAGTGGGAGGAGGGAGTGATCGAAAAAGGAGAGCTGAGTATAAAAAGAGCAAGTATTTAACAATTCGGTAATATAACATAAATAACTGTGGTGTTTGGTGACCGTTAGCCATCGAGGGTTTGAAGATCGAGAGATGCGGTCTGACATGAGTCATAGAAAAACATTTTCTTTATCATGCCAATGTTTCAATCTTTATCGAGATCATCTTCAGGGCCTGGGATTTATAAACACTGTTTAATTTTTACAAATACATATAGGATGTGAAAAAAAAAGATTTATACAACGCTAGAAAATTTTAGATTTAAAAAAAGAATGAATTTTTTATACACTGCTAGAAAATTTTAGATTTAAAAAAGTATGAATTTATACATTGCTAGAAAATTTTAAATAAAAATTTATATATTTTTTGATTTGAAATAAAAATAAAAATCTAATGAAAATTTTGCGGATATTGGTGGTGGGTTTTAACGAATTTTTTTTTCACTTTTGGATGTGTCATTTTCAAGATAAATTTTACTTTTTAATTTATATAAACGTTTTAATTTTTGTTAAACACTTATTTCAAACAAAGTTTATCGTGCCAACGTTTCGATCTTCATTGAAATCATCTTCAGAGCACAAAGTGTTTGTCTCGTGTAGATGTGACGTTCATATATGTCATGATTTTTTTATAGTGAAATAATTTAAAAATAGTTTAGAATTTTACTAATACATTTTCTATAACAAGCCAACGTTTCGATCTTTATTGCGATCATCTCCAGGGCCTGGGATTTATAAAGACTGTTTAATTTTTACAAATGCATATAGGATGTGAAACAAAGGATTTATAAAATACTAGAAAATTTTAGATTAAAACAAATAGATTGACACAATGCTAGCAAATTATGTATTAAAATAAACTGAATTTCTACAATGCTCGATAATTTTAGATTAAAACAAATGAATTTATACAATGCTAAAAATTTTAAATTAACAAAAATTTAATTTACTCAATGCTAGATAATTTTAGTAAAAAAATGAATTTCTACAAAGCTAGATAATTTGAGATTAAAATAAATTGAATTTATGCAATGCTAGGTAATTTTAGATAAAACAAATGAATTTCTACAATGCTAAAAAAATTTACATGAAAAAAAAATTTAATTTATACAATGCTAGATAATTTTAGATAAAACAAATGAATTTATACAATGCTAAAAAATTTTAGATTACCAAAAATTGAATTTAAAGAATGCTCGAAAATTTTAGATTGAAAAAATGAACACACACACACACACACACACAAATTTAACCGTACTCACTCAACTATATATGTATTTTTACTTATCTGCCTATATTTCTATACTATTGTATATTCTATTTTTCAAGTTTTTTTTCTTTCCCATGTTCTTTAGCGACTTAACCAAACTTAACGTTCCTTCTCTCTCAGACTAATTATTTGGACATCGTGAGAAGCAGTCTGGTGTGACGTAGGTTTTACAAAAAAAATTTCTTTATCATGCGAAAATTTCGATCTTTATTGAGATCATCTTCAGAGTTTCATAAATATTGTTTCAATTTTACAAATACAAGTAGGATGTGAAAAAAAAAGAATTTATTCAGTTCTAGAAAAATTTAGATTACAAAAACCTATATCTTGTGCCACTTTCAACAATTATTTCATTTTGTAAACATATAAACAAATAATGTAATAATTAATTACATTATTTCTATTAATATTAAAAATATATTTCAATATACATTTTAGTAATTTTTTGGTTCTTTTTATTTTTATAGGTGCAAAATTTGGTTTTATTTTCAGGCTGTATTGTTGAAATGGTTTTTAAGGAAAACGTCAACGTGTCGGCAGTATGTGCTATTTTTACGAATTATTTTATTGTTTAAATCGAAGTTAAAGTTTAAATGAAACAATTGCTTTAAAAAAATTTAAAATGTTAGTATAAATTAAAAAATTACATATTTCTTGTAACCGACACAATATCGAAACTTAAAAAAAATCGGTAAAACCCACCATCAATATCAGCAAAATGTTCATTAGATTTTTATTATAATTTTGAATTTAAAAAATATACATTTTAATCTAAAATTTGTTAGCATTGTATAAATTCATTCTTTGTTAAAATCTAAAATTTTCTAGCATTGTATATTTTTTTTTTTAAATCTACAATTTTCTAGCACTGAATAAATTCTTTATTTCACATCCTACATGTATTTGTTAAATTTAAACATTATTTATAAATCCCAGGCCCTGAAGATGATTTCAATAAAGATCGAAACGTTGGCACGATAAAGAATGTGTTTTCTGAAACCTACATCACA
>CM077107.1:21800577-21831663 GCA_039619505.1 Cimex hemipterus
CTCTCTCTCTCTCTCTCTCTCTCTCTCTCTCTCTCTGGCTCCCTCTTTCTTTCTTTCATTTTTTCTTTGTATCTCTCTCACTCTCTCTCTCTCTCTCGCTCTGCTTTGTTTGTTTATTTAGCTTTCGTACGCTGGAAGTTGGCTAACCACACAGACGTTTTTAGAAGAAAACCAAGATTTTTAAAAACAAATTACTGAGGTGGAATCAATTCGATAATTGGGTTGAAATGAAAAACGCCCATTAAATGGTAGATTTATCGAGAGACGGACCAACACGAAGAGTTCTAAAATGGAATAGGGAAAATTATTATGAGGGACGTCCGATATGACTCGTGGGGGGGGGGGTAGCGTGTTTTCAACTACGCCAAATCGTGTAAATTATTGCCCCTTGATTCATCAGTCACTCCACGCGACCCCCATATATTCTTAAGTGTTTTCTAAATTTTATCAAACGTATATCGCACTCCAGGATTGCCTGATTTACATTTTATTGAATTTGCCTTAGTAATTATTACATTTGATATTGAATAGCATGGGGATTTTTTTACCGCACACTATTCGTGTATTGTAAGTACATAATGGAACAATAATAGTTTTTAAGAGCGTTTGTAATGTTTTCTATTATTTCTCAGGGTGTTCAATTGGATGGGTTTGTACTTTGTTCAAATTCTTGGTATCTGGGTGCTCCGTCAAGCATCTGAAACAACAATAAAAATATGCGTGGTGTTCAATGACCGTTAGTTAATGATTATTTAGAGATCGTGAGATGCGGTCTGGTGTGACTAGGTTTTACAAAAACATTTGTTAATCGTGCCAACGGCAATGAATTTATACAATGTTAGAATTTTTTTTTACAATTTTCTAGCATTGTATAAATTTATTTTTTTTCACATCCAACATGTATTTGTTTATAAACCCCGGGTCCTGACGATGGTCTCAATAAAGATCGAAACGTTGGCATGATAAAGGAAAAGTATTTCTGAAACCTACATCACACCAGACCGCATCTCACGATTTCCGAATAATCATCGACTAACGGTCACTAAACACCACACAGTCCTCAATCTTAAAGAAAAATATTTTAAAAAATAAAAAAATTTCCCCCTTCCATCAAATGGTAGTTCAAGATTTCTAATAACAATAGTCTAGAATTAAACTTATCATACTAATTCCCATTAATTCGAAAGATCTGTTGGGAGATGTACAAGCTCATGACATTCACTATCAGCCACAACGCTTATCCATATTGCGAATAACCCTTTTGTGGATGAACGCACCAAAACGCATTTGAGAATAGACGAGGGAGGGTGAGTTCGTGACAGCCATCCTTAATCTATTACATATTCTTATCGCTATCATACTGCTTCTTGCCAGTATTATTTTGAAATCATATATAGACATTTTCTTTATCGTGCCTACGTTTCGGTCTTTATTGAGATCATCTTCAGAGCCTGGAATTTATAAACATTGTATGAATTTTACAAATACATGTAGGATGGGGAAAAATGAATTTATACAATTCTAGAAAAATTTTAGATAAAAAAGGATTTATACAATGCAAGTAATTTTTAGATTGAATCAAAATATTTGTACTAACACAAAGAGTTTGTTTTCCGTGTGAATGTGTCATTATTGTTGTTGTGTAGAGAGTGTCAGTGAGATATTGCTTTTCATGAATGGCAAAACACCTGAGTAATGATGAAATATGTATCAATATAGATATTATTCAATATATACATAAAACAGCAATATTTCACTTGCACTCTCAACACGACACAAAAAGCGGAACACAAACACTTTGACTGAGTGCAAATACTTGGATTGAGTCTACAATTTTCTAGCATTGTATACATTTATTCGTTTTTAAACCTAAAATTGTCTATCATTGTACAAAATCATTTTTTGATCTCAAATTTTGTAGCATTCTACAAATTCCATTTTTCTTTTTTTCTTTCTCTCATTTTTTTATCTAACATTTTCTATAATTGTAAAAAATCATTTTTTATTTTTAACTTCCTACATCTATTTGTCAAATTCAAACAATGTTTATAAATCCCGGCCCTGAAGATGATCTCAATATAGTTCGAAACGTCGGCATGGTAAAGGAAACGTTTTTCTGAAACCTGCATCACACCAGACCGCATCTCACGATCTCCGAATAATAATTGAGAACTTTCAAATTTTCTGCATCGATTATACAATAAGACTGATAATAAAAAAGCAACTCTTCAATAATTTGCTTTTGAAAAGAACGCGTCTACAGTTTTATGGAATCCGATCGGATCGAAGTGGACAAAATAAATCCGGGAAGAACAATGGACTTTAGAGAGTGATATCCGTTCGCCGGGAATAAGACGTTGAAATTAAGGAGCCCTGGTCACAACTATAAACAACTCAACTAGAATCGTGCGATACGATCTGGTCCGTAGTGGGGATTTATAAGCGAATCTCGGAACAGTGTAAATCAGCTCCTGCCTTTAGGTAGCCGTAAAACTCCTGAGATAGCCCAAAGATTGGCCTTAAAACTGCCTTACACCAGTAAAAAGTAGACGTAACTGGGATCAAATGAATGGTCGTATACTTGAAAGCTTTTGTTTATCTCTCACTCCCGGACCTTTTCCCGGCCAAGTGATATTTTAGAATTCTATTGTCACTGTTAATAAAGATTTGGCACCCTTTGCCTGACTCGAGATTCGAAGGTTTTTGACTTTGAGTTACAGCCGCTCGTGCTATTTTTCTATCTATATTACAATCGAAGTTCTCAAATGAATCAGATTAAAACAACAACAAGATTTACAAGTCAGCATGAAGTCAGAATCTTATTTCATTTCGATGACAATACTCCTATTTTTAAAAATAACAGTTTTGAACGTTTCGTTGCAAATTCTCACATGAAATGCCACATTGCTCCAGGTTGCAGTAAAGAGTACATTAAACGGACAGTCAGTACTTACTCACTCACCAATTGAAAGCCTAAGCTCCCTCTCCGCAAAATTTACAAATCAACAGATACCTAAACAAAGTTGGGCAATTTGTATATTGACTTAGATTACGGTTTTATAAAAAAAAAAAATTCGACACAAAATTTCACCATTTATATGCGTAATTTTATGTTTTATACTATTTTATTTAATCTATTTATAGTGAACGGTTTTGTTGTCAGATACGCTTTTTCCCCAGTTGGGGCTTGACTGAAGATGGGGAAAATGCAGAAGCGTTTGAGCAGTTCAACCGTCCCGTGAACGGGCGCAATTAATGACCCAATGCCGATTCTGAGTTCACCGACTCGCAGACCAACAGAAGCATCATCAGATGACAGACCATGGCATCAGATGACACAGCTCTCATCGGTTTAAGGTTAAAATCCCAGGTTCGCTTACAGCTGCCTTCCATTCGAATCAGGCACACTTACAATTTGGCTTTTCTTCAACAACACCGACACCTCGAGCGTTGATATGACCTCTTCTGTTCCAAACACTCCTAAAAACTCACCGACCTCGTGAAGTACTCAATTGATATTACCATATTGTCTGCTAAGCATGGCTTGTTTCATAGTCAAAATTGTAAAATGCCTATTTTTTAAATTGTGGCGGACATTTTGTCAACACTGCCTAAAAAACCTTCCTAGACTGTTTTTTTAGAAGTTAATGAACTAGTATCTTTTCGACCAAAAACGTGTTGCTTATTGTACCTCGTCGTGTAAGGTAGAGTGCCGACCATTTTGGCAACACAGCCAAAAAAAAGTGAACCTTCCTAGAGTCCTTTTTAGAAGTTAATAAACCAGTATCTTTTCGACCATACACGTGTTGCTTATGTACATCTTAGTGTATAAACTATAAAGAATAAAAAATATTTAGAATTATTATTTGCATCTTCTTTGTGTATATTGATTTATGTATCAGAGACATACCATTACATAACTATTCAAGCATTTTAAAATTTTCCCACTTTTACTGACAGATCAGTAACGTGAATAATAGTGAATAACAAAGATAAGTGTGTAGAGATTAGTGACCGTTAATCGATAATTATTCAGATATCGTGAGACGCGGTCTGGTGTGATGTAGGTTTCAGAAAAACATTTACTTTGTCGTGCCGACGTTTCGATCTTTTATTGAAATCATCTTCAGGGCTCAAAGTGAGAGTGCCCTTTTGGCTGTGTTAATGTGCCATTTGTGAAGTTGAAATTGGGCACTATCAACACGACACGCAACAATGGCACAAGTACACAGAAGACAAACACTTGGAGCCCTGAAGATGATCTCAATAGAAGATCGAAACGTTGGCACGGTAAAATGTTTTTCTGAAACCTACATCGCACCTGAAGGCATCTCACGATATTTCAATAGATAATAACAAGATGGTCGTTTTCAGTTAATTTTCATGTTTTGAAGGCGTCAATTAGGTATTTCATTAAATCATCATATATTGTCATCGAAAACAGACGAAATTAGTAGGCAATAGTGAGAAACTTCAAGAAGTATATATAATCGTTGTTATGAATACGTATCGGATTTGTCTAAGAAGTATTCTAGAGAGTTTTTAGAGAAGATATCCACTATGGTATATTAAGTTAATTTGTTACTGAACGCCATATTAAACATATGTGCTGGATTAAAAATTCATTAGCCATTAAGGTGGGGAAAGAAGAGGGAAAAAAGGAATGGAACCCCTCAGCCCGAGGAGACCCATTACCGGAGATGACATATGGGACTTGCCTTAGTCACTTTATAATTACACAAAGGTGACAATCTTAAGGCACGCCGTGTCTTTAAAAATGCACGAGTTAAAATTGCAGCTAAGTGTGTCCTTTACTTAGCGACTACTTTCTGGAGACCAGGTGTTGCTCAATACATCTTTGACGTTCATCACAAAATATACCGCCGAGGGTTGTCCCAGCTAGTTAGATGTTGGAGTTTACAGCCGGAGGTGACTTCTTAATAATGTACCGGCGCTGAGAGACTACTTGGGCCTTGTCCACCGCTGAATCATTGCCCGGTATCCCCGCTTTATCATTCCCATTCCCGGAAACGAGCCCGTCCCTCGTCATCCAATCGTAATTTGCTTTTCCTCCTTTCTTCCATTCGAAATAAAGTAGAAATGGGTGATAGATCCGACTCGGCCGATTCAAGCTGCATGAAACATTAGGATCAGTTAAACATCGGTATTATTTTCACTTAATGGAAAACAAGAAAACACCCGGATAACTGGCTGAGATTTATCAACACCTATCGCTCCGATTTTCCCGATCGAATCAGTTGGAAAACCGATAATTATTACGGGCATGAAATAAAAAACAATCAACCATTTACGTCTCAAGTCATTCGCTACTTATTAGTGAATTACTAGATCACATAAAAACGTACCATTTATGGCCGCGCCAAAACTTTCTTAACAAACTGCTGTAAATTGGATTGGAATCAGTACTGTAATTACACTAACGTCAAAATTTCTTCTGCGCTTTAGCAAAACCGTTCATTTACGAATTTAAAGCAAAGCGAACTTTAAAAATTGTATATTCCAATATAAAAAGGGCGAATGACAAGAATGTTTCCGAGGTAATTACAACAATTGTGATGTTTGGTGTATTCAAATGTCCAAAAACAATTAGTTTAGACGGTACAATCGACGTATTAAATCGAATTTGATTTTATAATTGTAAGTGCAATTTTGCACTTATAGGCAGAATCGAACCTATGACTCCGGTGTTTTAGTCGTCTGGGGTCAGACCTCCGTCTTAATTTGTTCTTCGTAGATACAAGCGACATTTCAACCCCAACGCATGCAGTTTGACGTGTGTACACTAACTCTCTCACCCCTTCTTAAAATACATTACAATTAACTAATGTTTTCAGTTGAGATGAAAAATGGCAAAAAGGAGGGAAAACTCATAAGGTGGGGTTGAGATAGGAAGTTGACGATAGCTTAAGTGGTAGAGCAGCGGCGTATCTAGCTGAAGATCGTGGGTTCGAATCCCGCTCGTGCCATTGGCTTTTATTTCAACTCGACTAAAAACCTTAATTGATTGTAATGTATTAATTGGTCAAGCGGACCAAGAAATTAGTGAATTCTTAAATGCATTTAACTCAATACAATAAATTATTCGATATTACTTACATCTATTTGTAATTAAGTAGTTGAAGTAGTGAGAAGCGGTCGGGTTAGATTTTTTAATATCACTTATTGAACCACCGGTCGCTGAAAATATACATACACTGTCTACAGTACAACTTTTAAAATATATTGGAAAAGTCCATTTAGCTGAGGCTTTTTACAGGATAATCGCCACAACTACAAATTCGTCAGAAATAGGTTTTACCGGTGCAGCGGTGACAAGTTTGCCTTTTAACCTAGGTGCAAAATCGTCATCAAAGACATGAATCATCACGGTCCGTCGAAGTCAATATTACAAAATTGATGCATGCACATCGGGGACAAATTTGAGAGCTTCAAATAACGTGGCCGGTTTAAAATCTAAACGACCTTATTTTGTAAAAGTTGTAAAACAACATACTTCATACGAATGTATAATAGGAATAGGAATAGTGATTGAAATATGTAGAAATTAGTGACCGTTAATCGATAATTAGTCAGATATCGTGAGATGAGGTCAGGTGTGATGTAGGCTTTAGAAAAACATTCTCTTTATAGTGCCAACGTTTCGATCTTTTTTTAGATCATCTTCAGGGCCTGGGATTGACAAATATTGTTTACATTTAACAAATACATTTAGGAAGTGGAAAAGTGAGTTTATACAAAGCAAAATATATTTTATATTCAATCAAAGTATTTCTATTAACTCAAAGTGTATGTCTTCTGTGTTCTTGTCCCATTCGTGTGTCGTGTTGAGAGAATTCTTTTAGCTTCGTGTCCATATGTTGTTGCAATTTGTTCATAGAATCCCATGTTCTTCGTTATTATCGTGTAGAATTTGGTGGTAATTAATGACCGTTGATCAATATTTATTTAGAAATCGTGAAATGCGTTAGGGCGTGATGTAAATTTCAGAAAAACATTTTCTTTATCGTGCCAACTTTCCCAGTTTTATTGAGGTCATATTCAAGTAAGATTCAAGTATCCTAAAGGACATCGCCAACAATGAGGAGAAACTCGCATCGGCTATCAATCAGAGAACTTTTCTGCTGAAATGCAGACAACACAAGGCCCTGAAGCTGATTCCAATAAAGATCGATGGCAACGTTTATGTTTAAAAAAAATGCTTTTCTCAAATTTTGAATCTAAAATTTTCTAGCATAGGATAATTTTTTTTTACCGTGGTGTTGGAACCGCTTCACACTTGCCCTCACCGGTTGGGACCTGCATTCCTCCTTGCATCGCTCTCCGCTGCCGGAACCGCCGGAACGTCATCACCCATCTTTCTTAAGGAGTCCTCTCTCCTCAGCTGGACACATAGAACACGAGCTTTTGCGTTACACCTGATGATCGTCTCTCTGGACTGTAGGCCTAGGTCGACCCTTCCTGTCCTTCCAGTGTGATGCCCTGTTTCTCTGAAGCACCGAAGAACTCTTCCTATGGTAGTGATTTACACTGAGTCTCCTGGCCGTATCCTTCCCTGAATAATGTTGAAACTCTGACACTCTCCTACTCACTCAACTACCTGACTAGAGCCATGGAAAAAGTTTAAAAATAACTTGATTAAAATCATGAATGGGAAATGTTAACTGTACGCCATCTTTAGGCGTACCCGAATGGAAGAGCACAATGATTTTTGTGCAAATAGAATAGATCAGAATAAAAGAAAATAAAGTAAACAAATCATTGCGTACTGTTTATTTTGGTTACGATACCCGCTCATGAGCTATAACTAATGTAGAAAGATCATGGATTTAATTTGAATCAAAATAATTAGAGAGGTAAGCTAATTTTGTACATCACTTTATTTTCTTTTATTTTGAAAATATCCACAGTAATAAACTTTATTATTATTGTAAATAAATAATGGTGATGAAATTGTTGTTTAAATGTTTTTTTTTTCTCCAATAGGTGGAATGCAAGCGATGGGGTGAGTTGAAGGAGCGTCCTTCTCGACTCCACTCAGTTTCCTCGCTCGGCCGGGAAAGAAAGGCCGAAAGAACGAGCTGAGGCAGATTCGGGACAAAGTGAAAGAATGCCTCGGATTTCCCAATCAGGAGGTTTACAAAGGAAGTGGTCTCCCTTGAAAGGAGCAAACAAAAAAGGGGTTAAGGGCCGTTGTCGTCCTCCGGCCTGTTTGTATAAACAAGGCGGTGGATGGTGCCGGTATTAGGTGGGAGTGGGATCCAATCTCTTGTGAAGCACCCTCGAGGGTGGTGGCTCGCCGGTGTGTATGTCCAAGGAAATGAAGGCCCCCACTGGTGTCCAGCCGTGCCAATTTTCCCCCTCGCCGACCGGGCTCAATGCCTTGTCACCACCAACGGCATTCCTCCTCAAAACCCCGTCCCGACCCTCTCGACCACCTTAATTATAAAGCCACTTCTAACCGGCCCAGGAGCACGCCTTTCAAAAACGGCAGATCACCCCCCATTGTAAACCCTTTTGGGATTTTAGCCTTTTTCCTTCCAAGTGTGTTCCATCCACTTCCCCACTTCCAAATAAACATTGTAGTGTATATCGAATTCCGTCATGGACCATATTGCTAAACAAACTCGGAAAGGAACAGTAAAATATTTATAATAAGTGAATAGTTTAAAAAAAAACGCTTCTAACCTTTCTGAAAAGATCAAGTGTGTTATTAAGTTTGGGAAAAATCCAATCCTGGGCTGCTCTACATTAAAAAATCTTTTTTATAAAACGAATGGTGCAAACTGATTTTTGAAAAAGCTGATCTTGCTTAATTTGAATTTGGCATCCTTGTCTATTCTTGCTAGTGAAGGAAGTACAAACTATTTCGAATGAAAAATTTTATTTTCTGAGCAAAAATAAAAATTACTGGGAACCGAGATATTCGGGCAACGATTGATCTTACTTGCTCCCTGTGTGGAACTAAGGCGTGACACCCTTTCAATATGAATATGACTCACGGAGCTTTCTCCATCAGCATATTTATTTTATCTCGAATAATTTAAATATATACATTCAAAAATAGTTGAATAATTGCGCACAAAGCTTTATGAAAACCATAATCACAATCAAGACAAGTAAAAATAAAGGCACTTTTTTGTCCTTTACGTACCCTCCACTGAAAATGGCGAAATGCTGATACCGGTATGACAGACCAAACGGCGGTAATAAGGAGAGAGACTAGCCTGAACGACCTAAAAATTGTATTATGCAACTACGGATGTATATTTGTTACGTATGTAAATTACTTTCTTAGTATGGAAAAACTGCCGATTGCAAAGTACTACACCGCAAACTTGCTTCAATTTGTATTGTGATACAACAAAAGGTTTTTTTAAATTATTAATATTTCTGTTAGACCTCCTAGGAGGTTTCTGGCACCTCCCTGATGGATCGGGAGGTGTCACCCACCTTGGTGCCTGAGCGACTCCGAGATTGGTGATCGGGCGCCGTCGATGTCTTTGGTCATTTCGGCGTCCTTACGTTCCCTAAAACAAGTCATTCTCACACTCACTCACAAAACAAAATGCATCCGTACGCTATACTATATACAAACCAATCGCACATGAATAGCCTCTGTCTAGAATCAGGGCTAGAGGGTACTGGATACTTTTCCGTCGGAGCAGCGGTGGAGCCTTGAGATGATATGCTGCACTGCCGCCCAGCATACCACAATTCTAACATAAAGTTAACCTAATACCCTGTGTAGTGGCAGCTAGATGCTACCGCTAGATGCCACTACGATTTGTAGAATGTTCTCGCCCTCCATTCTGCAGCCAATCAGAGTAGAGCCCTTCCCTATATAAGTAGAGGCACTGCATCGCTAGAATCAGACTCGTCCATGCGACGAGGTCTCAACCATCACTTGTATACAACATAAGCACACTCGGAGCATTAGCCTGATCCCGCCTTCTAAACAGCCCACTTGGCCGCAAACGCCAAACGCTGCTCTCGGCTATAGCTGAACCGCGGTACTTCGGCCTCTGTGGAGTTAACCGACCCACTGCGACCGGATTACTCATGCTCACAGACCACCACCAACGGCGCCACGCACACGGTCACGGCTTCTCTACACAACAACGGCTCTTCTCAGAGCTACAAAACTCCCAGTCACTAAACCCTGCTATATACAACCCGTTATCCGAATATTTCTCAAAATCCTCAAAGGTTTTTCTGCCATGTTCGATCATTTTCGTGTAGTCAGGCGGTATTTCGGTCCCTATACGGGGGGCCAAGCTACGATACCCCTCCAACACCGTGAGTCTGTTATCTCGGCATGCTGGGCACTTGGGTCAACTAGCGCCGACCTACAGGTACCCATGAGTCACACTTGTCTGACCGATCCGTTTTCCACCGGTTAACTGTCGGCTTGACTGGCTTGCGGACACCAACTCGTCAACCTAGTCGGCCCAACGACGCTTCCACTTTTCTAATATATTTTTCACTATTCTTTTAGGGTCGTCAGGCCGAATCGGGGTGGTAGAATGTCTATATATGTTTGTTGATAATATAATAATAAAAAAAACCTTCATTTGATTCTAATTCGGTTGGAAATGCGGCATTCCTCTGTTACAGTGGTCTTAACGATGTATTTTTATTTATTATAAATTATAATAATAATTATTATTGTAGGTAAAACTCCTCAAACGGAGGAATTTTGCATTTTCAACCGAATCGGAATCAAATAAAGGGCATTTTAATTGGTCAAAATAATTGTAGAGATTTCAAGTGTCATTGAATGATTGGCATTGAATTGTGGTTAATCCATTTAAACAATGTTAATAATTTGAAATGCGCTATAGAGCAAGTACTTTCGGTCACAAAACGGTCAGGAATGATAAAAACAATTTGCCTTCCAATGACACGCAACATATCAGTTTTTGAACAAGGTTGATACGATCAATGCAAGCTTTGAAAAAATAAAACGGTTTAAAATTTTAAAGAGAAAAATTTTTTCTTTGATGCTTTCATTGTTGTAATTAATTTTGCGTACAAAGGGAATATTTATTTTTAAATCTATGGGCGTGTAGAGGGACGACTATTCTCACAAGGCTAAAGAAGAGAATAATTATAAAACGTAATACTTATACTTTCATGTATCGAGATTTTAACCACAGAAGGAATCTTCTTTTCCACATTTTTTTTCCATCGAAAATCATCCTTCAGGGGCGTTCGTCGGATATTGAACGGGGAGGGCAAGTGATCAAGGGAAGAACAATGACAGCCGTCAAGGGTCACCTGTATAAATAAGAAGGACGTCGGCCCAAATCACATGTAATATTTCCTTCTGCTGTCCACCCTCCTATTTCGAAGGAGGCCCCGTACGAATCAGGGCCATATTTATTTTCGTCAAAAAATGTTTACCGAGAGTGAGGTCTAAATACTCACATTTTACTTGTCAGGGTTCGCTCCATCAACGTCAGTCAGTGCATCAGCCGCCGGCCGACTTGCCCCACTTTGATTGATGAATATTGATCCCCTGATGACTCAAGGGCCCCTACTTTCAGCCGATAAACTAGCCCCACTTTTATTTTCCCGTCTCAGACTTATTTTCTTTCACAAAATTTTTACTGTGATACTTTAACATAATTTTTTGATTTTTCAGATTTACTTTCAAGAAAATAATTTTTAACAGAATAATTCAATTTGGTAGATTATTTCAATTAATTAATCTTTATGTATGGTTGAGATAAAAAGTCAGTGTCACGAGCGGGATTCGAACCCATGACCTTCGGTTAAATACGCCGTTGCTCTACCACTTCAGGTACTTCCACTTCACAGGAGCTTACACAGTACGATATACTTTTACATATATACACTTGTAATTTACATCTATCTTTAAAAACTTTCCGAATAATTTAATTTATCTTAACAGCCAATACATGACTAAATAATATCGACTCACGGGCAAAAACCAGAAAAACCAAGCGAATAGTATGTAGTACGGCAAAGTCAGAGTGGATCGAAGTCAAGGTAGCTCAAGCGCTAGAGCATCGACGTATTTGGCGGTCATGGGTTCGAATCCCGCTCGTGACACTGACCTTTTTATCTCAACCCATACAAAAAGATTGATTAATTGAAAAATGTAATTTGGTCAATCGGTCCAAAAAATGAATTATATATAATATTATGCCTATTTGTGCATAATACGTAAATGTTTGAAAAAAAATGCCTTTTTTAAAATCATATTTCTCTCCTCAAAAACTGATCTCATAACCATTTTTTAAAGATTTAAAAATACATACAGTTTTCCGGAAGTGTAATTTCAGGCGGTTTAAGTCGTATCAAGCCTGTACCAAAATTGTATAAAAATTCTAAATTAAGCTTGTACAATAAAAATTCTGTCCGATATCGGGGTCGCACGGTTGGATTTCAAGTGAAAACGTTTACGTTTGGGGTATCAGTTTGAAATGGAAACGGGAAAATATAATGCGTATCAAATCTTATTTTAGCATAAATCTAGAACTGAAAGGGAAATGAGTTTTATTTCGATTATTACGACGAATAATTATACTTTTGTCAACTTCACTGTACACGATAAGAGCGATTGATGAAGACATCGCTTGACATCTTCAGACGAAATTTTTCTGATATCTATGAACGGTGTGTATAGATTAGTGACCGTTAATGGAGAATTATTCAGATATCGTGAGGTGCGGTCTGGTGTGATGTAGTTGTCAGAAAAACATTTCCTTTATTTCACGTCTATTTCAATTAGGTTGTTAATTACGGATAATTGTAAGTCTAAAAAGTTCAAACAACCTCTTTATTAATTTCCAATGTAATAATCCTGATGTAGGGAATTGATTAATTGAAGGAATTCTTTGAGATCCTTAAATGGTCCCGACCATACGCATAAAATATCGTCTACCTAGCGTTTCCCAAAATGAACAGATTTAATTAATTTTAACCTGATGATGAGCTAAAAGCTCGAAATTCGGATCATCAAAAACACCTTACTGTGAGGAAGACCTAACTTTTAAAAAAGGATTGAACCCCTCACTCACTGCACCATTCATTTTCTACAATATTAACAATAGTTTATCTGAGTTCCATATTTATTCTAAAAATGAAATTGTGAGTTCAATAACGAACGTGATCACTGTATCGGCACAGAAGAGCGGGGCTTCAACAGCGTTTACTGATTTTGTTTTTATAAAATCCGCGTTATTTTCAAACATTTCTGTTTGATGTATTGTTCGTTAGGAGTGAAGTTTAACGCATTTTTCACAAATTGATCTGCCACGGCATTACGTTAATCGATAATAATGTATCGGTATTTTCTTTTAGTGAATGGCAAACAATGAAAGGGCGCGGGCGGTTGATGTCGCTGCTAATCCTACTAATGCCGCCTCCATTTAAATCCTCCCCCAATCTGAAATATTGACTCGGAACCGTCTGTTTATTGTCTGACTGATTGACGGCCGGCTTCTGAAAAATTATTGTTCATGTCGGCGTGCATTGTCGTTTCAAAACCGTTTTGTTGATATCTGATGTAACTAAGAGCAACTTTCATCGACCTGCGCAAAAACATTGTATTATGACCGAGGAATTATTAAAATTTCCTTTACTTTTCAAAGAAAACTATCAAGCCTGATAACTGAACCAAAACGCAAACGTATGCCAGTAAAAAAGCATTTCTAAAGAACTATTTATATTCATCGACATTGGCGATATTTTACTGAAGATATCCAGTATTTTAATACATATTTACCCTTTCAATAAAATACAACCATCTTCCAACCAAGAACCACTAAAGAAAATAAAACAATATCATTTTTTTTATTTGGCCAAGTTTAGAAGATAGGTAGCTTTAATAGATTAAAGATACCTTATCTGATGGGGGAAAACGAAATAAATGAAATCGACGTCGTTTTGGCCATAAATATTTTATTTCCGGAAAAATAGTTTTAAAGTATACATTATTGTCTCTATAATTTAACATTTATTGTACACATCATCATTCTTAATAATTCACTAATTTTAGTGGTCCGCTTGACTAAGCAATATCTTTCAATTAATTACGGGTTTTAGTTTAGATTTTTAAAAAAGTCACCGTCACGAGCGGGATTCGAACCTACGACCTTCGGCTAGTTAGTTCTCTGCCACTTGAGCTATCCTTGATCCACTCGGACACTAACTTCCCATCTCGACTCCACCTTTGGATTTTCCCTCCTTTTTTGCCATTTTTCAACTTTCGTGTAAACTATTTGATTCTCGGCGACAATTGAAATGCCCACGGAGAGCTTTAGTGAAGTAAACTTCATTTTAACTTATTAAAACCAGGAACTTTCGTGGCCCGATTGACGAATTAATATCTTTTGGTAGGGGGGCATCTAGCCGGAGGTCCTGGGTTCGAATCCCCCTCGTGACACTGATTTTTATTATCTTTACTAAAAACCTTAATCACACTCAACACGACACGCAACAATGGCACAAGTACACAGAAAACAAACACTTTGAGCCCTGAAGATTATGATGATTTCAGTAAAGATCGAAACGTGGCACGCTAACTAAAATGTTTTTTCTGAAACCAACATCACACCAGACCGCATCTCACGATATCTGAATAATTATCGATTAACGGTCACTAATCAATAAACACATTATAAATTTAGTATAAAAACATAAAACGTGGTATGATAGCCTACTTTCTATGGGTTAGATTTTTAAAATTGTTACAATCTATGATGCTTATATTTACAACCTTTATTTTCAAGTATACCGTTTTTTTTAATTTCTTTATATCTTATATTATTTTTGTCAAATCTAATATAACAAGTGATAAACGTTTAAAATATTTCATTTATGTTTTCAATTCATTAGATTTCGTGTCCGTTTGGCCCATTAACATCTTTCAAGTAATTAATTTTTATGTAAGGTATGGGTTGAGATAAAAATACCGCATCGCATTTAGCCGAAGGTCGTGGGTTGGAATCCCGCTTGGGACACTGACTTTTTTACCTCAACCAATATCTTACACAAAGATTAATTAATTGTTTGTTTTTTTTATGTTTAAGTTATTTTTTAAATTTTATTTTATAAATCGTGTATACAAAACTATTTTTTGTGGTGATTGGTGAACGTTAGTCGATAATTATTCGGAGATCATGAGATGCGATCTGGTGTGATGTAAGTTTCAGAAAAATATTTTCTTTATCGTGCCACATTTCCAACTTTATTGGGATCAGCTTTAGTGCCTGGTATTTACAAATATTGTTTAAATTTAACAAATACATCAAGGATGTTAAAAAAAAGGAATTTATACCATAAAAAATTATTCAATTTGTTCAAGTTTATTAAATCTGTGTAGAGATTAGTGAGCGTTAATAGATAATTATTCAGATATCGTGAGATGCCGTCTGGTGTGATGTAGGTTTCAGAAAAACATTTTCTTTATCGTGCCACATTTCGAACTTTATCGAGTTCATGTTTAGTGCCTCGTATTTACAAATATTGTTTAAATTTAACACATAAATGAAGGATGTGGAAAAAAGTGAATTTATACCATAAAAAATTATTCAATTTGTTCAAGTTTATTAAATCTGTGTAGAGATTAGTGACCGTTAATCGATAATTATTCAGATATCGTGTGATGCCGTCTGGTGTGATGTAGGTTTCAGAAAAGTTTTTCCTTTATCGTGCCGCGTTTCGAACTTTATTGAGATCATCTTAAAGGCTCAAAATATTTGATTTTGCGTGTCATGATGAGTTACCTATATACTTTGTTAAGAACACATTTTTGTTGACTATTTTCTCAACAAATTATATCATAAAAACATTTCCTATTATTTGTCTTTGCTTACGTTCTTTTTATACTATTACCATCTCTAATCATGAAAATTGTGGTTATTATAATTTATTAGTTATGGGCAGAAAACATCTAGCGGTCATGTTCGGGCCTCTGCCAATGAAATATTCAATTTTATCCCTCGCATCTTTCTCACTGACTCCAATCTCATTTTATCAAATTATAAATTTATAATTTAACAACTATTTATATAAATTTATTTAAAAATAAATCACACAATATAGTACTAATACAGATTTTCACCAATACTGGATATTCAGCTTGGATAATTATATTACAAAGCCGGCATCCTTTCACTTCTAACACGAATCATGTCTGGAAACATTCACTCCCCAGTGTACTGGTATTCCTCCGACCCTCCGTTCATAAATTACATTCTTACCAAACACTCAACTCATAGACTATGCGGGCGCCAATGCAAACTGATCTACACACTTCAATTCTACCAAAGCACTAGCAATCCAACATCTAAACCTCATTACCGACTATTGCACTCGGTGTCTCATCAGATTCATCATCAACAAGGAAAAATAAACAAGTATGGTTTGAGCTCATATTTAGTCCTGCCACTAATGTACATAAACAACAGTTAATATATGCGTGCAAACACTTAACCAAATATCTAATCTGCTTTGGGTTTTATTTAGATTGCTGACTTTGAACAAACATAGGACATTAAAAAGACAAGAAAACAAAACTACTCAGACACTTGCTAAGAACAGAATCAGCCCTAAGCATAGATAACTAATAACCATATTAACCGTTTACAAAACACTCGTCGACTTATTTGGACTTTCCGAGTCGAACTGTAGGTCTGAGCCAAATGCTGCAACAACTAGCGAATTCAATTCTTTCAGCCCAATGTTCTCCGTCTATATATCCAATATTGTCCTCAATGCTCCATTGTACATCACTAATCAAATGATACGTAAAGATGGTAAAATCCCAGTCGTGATTGATCAGATCCGAACTCACTTCCTTAATAGAAATGATAAATCCTGGGGTGAATGTAGTGTTCAATACTTTTTAAAAGGATAGTTCTTACTAACTTATTTAAGTAAGTTGTTTTGCAACGATCCAGATTTTGAGCCTTTTAGCTCATCATCAGTCGAAGAACTTCTACAACCTGAGAAGAGACTTCTACAACTTTCAAATTGGGCGTCATTAAAAAATCAGCTATTAATCGGAACGTCGTGTTAGCGGAGGTATCAGCGGTTTCAATTTGGCAATTCATGTCGAGAGACGTGGTTGTAGAAGTCCTTCAACCTGATGATGAGCTAAGAGGCTGGAAATCCGGAGCCTGGCTAAACAACTTACTGTGAGTAGGACCTATCCTTTTAAACAGTATTATCACTTCCTTAATTTCCATTCTAAACTATCCCTCCACTCTAACCAACTCCCAAACTTGTTCCACTACATCCCATTCATATGATCCTCCACGCCGCCTAACAGCGCGTACTGACTAAGCGATTCAAATTTCTATCAAAAAATATTTCAGACGCATTTTTATAAAACTCTGAAGTCATCATAAACGAATGTTATGTTATTTGCATAGAGAATAGTGACCGCTAACCGATATTCATTTCGAAATCGTGAGATGTAGGTCACGGTCTGGTGTGATGTATGTTTCAAAAAAACATTTTCTTTATCGTGGCAACGTTTCGATCTTTGTTGAGATCATCTTCAGGGCATTCTTTGAACAATACACTTAATGTTTGTAAATCCTAGCCCTGAGGATGATCTCAATAAAGATCAAAACGTCGGCACGAGAAAGAAAACGTTTTTCTGATACCTACATCACACCAGATTGCATCTCACGATATCTGAATAATTATCGATCAATGGTCACTAATATCTACACAAAATAACAGAACATTCGGTTATGATCGCATTACTTCAGAGTTGTATAAAAAAGCGTCTGAAATATTTCTTGATAGATTACCATCTTTCTTTAATTTCATTTACCAAGTTGGCTTGATTCCACTATCATTTAGTAGGTCAATCTTATTTTCTCTCTCTCTCTCTCTCTCTCTCTCTCTCTCTCTCTCCCTCTCATTCTTTTTGTTACCTGTTAGTTGGAAATTTTGATTAATTCTGCTGTTCATCTGTTTGGACCATGAATATTTTTCATTATACTACAGCTATCTCTTCATTTTATTTTTATTCCTATTGGAGATTTCTTTGATAATAATAATGAAAAAATTTCTGTGACGTCCACATTATCATGTTGTGGAGGTGGTTTAATCCCTCTTGTCAATACTAGCTATGGGCCAATGTTTCATCTGTTTGTTGTGCTGTTTTTAGGATATAATTTTTTGACGACATAGTCAAGAAAAAATCTATGATTAACAAAGAAAATAGGACATTCTCAACATGACACGCAATAATGGCACACTTACGCAAAACCAAACAATATGATCCCTGATGATGATCTCAATAAAGATCAAAACGTTGGCGCGATAAAGAAAATCTCTTTCTGAAACCTACATCACACCAGACCGCATTTCACGATTTCTAAACAACTATTTTTTACAATTTTTAAAAACAACACAATCTTAATTTCGTGTATATTAGTGATAATATATATATATATAACTGTTATAATAAATAAATATGTTTGTATGTATTTATTGCTATGATTCTCGGAGGGGGGGGCTTGTCTTTTTCTATAATCCCACTGTATATCATACTAAAATTATTCAAATCCGTTTTTAAATTACACGATCAATACAGACCATTTCCCTCAAAAGTCTACGACCTGTATTTTCTTCTGAAACTGTAATTTTGGCTCCGTCGAAGTCGTCGGTAGCATGTTTAGTATTGGATAGTGCTGTTCCCGCCTTTTCTTCATCACTGCATATTTAAATTGCCGCAGACGTTCAGAATAATTTGAGTGTGATGTACCATGGGATTACAGAAAAAGACAAGGACCCCTCCGAGAATCGTAGCAATACACGCATATATATTTATTTATTATACATTACTAATATACTAGAAATAAAGATCTTGTTGTTTTTAAAAATTGTATAAAATAGTAGATGACGGTGTTGGAAAACCTCTCACGTGAAAACGTGATAAGCACACTTTTTCTAGTCGAACGCCTGTGATAAGAAATCAAAATGAATTCATGTTGAATTGCAAATTCGGGACAATTGACTGGATCAGTCTGAAAAAAGGTCGTTTGTTTAGAAATGCCGATCAGTTTAACACGTTTAACGGCATTGAAATATTTTCCATTGTTAATTTTATTTATTTCTATCGTTGACACTATGTATAATAAAATTAGTATAAATGAACGATCTTTTAGTTAGTGGACGGAGACATTGGAAAATCCATCCTTCAGTACTCGGGATCATCGTTTCGGTTTTCCCTCAGCATATTTGGCTTGTTTATAGTCTCTTAAGTGTTTACTCCTTTAAAGGCCATGCCTGGAAGACGTTATTGAATTTTAACGCGGGGCAATATCACACACTTGCCATTTTGCCATCCTTCCGTGTTACATTTTTTTATATTGTGTTTTTTCTAACAAATTTTTTTTCCTATAGTTTAGTATGATTCTGTCGTTTAAATCAAATAGCCAAGGAATGTATTTTTAATCTGTATTTCATGAATAGTTTATATTATATTCATTTAATTCACTAATTTCGTGGTCTGCTTGACTAGTTAAGGTTTTTGGGTGAGATGAAAAGACTCAATGGTACGAGCGGGATTCGAACCTACGATCTTCGGCTAGATAGGCCGCTGCTCTCCGTGACCTCGATCCACTCCGACACTAACTTCCCATCTCAACCCCACCTTTTGAGTTTTCCCACTTTTTTACAAATGTCGTGTAATCGGATTGGAGTCTCGACGACAAATGAAATGGCCACGGAGTGCTTTAGTGAAGCGTACTTCATTTTAATTCATTACATTCACTAATTTCGCGGTCCGCTTGACCAATTAATTACGAAAATTGATACAATTTTTAGTTGAGATAAAAAAGTCAATGGCACGAATTTGATGCCCGAGTGGATCGAGGTCACGATAGCTCAAGTGGAAGAGCAGCGGCCTATCTAGCCGAAGATCGTAGGTTCGAATCCCGCTCGTGCCATTGAGTTTTTTTATCTCAACTAAAAACCTTAATTAAATGTAATGTATTAATTGGACAAGCGGACCATGAAATTAGTGAATTTGATATATATTATATATTAATTATTCGTTACAGGGACATAATCTATTTGATTAGTAAAAATGCCTATATAAAATTGAGCAACATTGAAATGGGCTTGAAATATGGCAAAAGGAGGAAAACAAATAAGGTGGGGTTGAAGTTCGAGTGGTTCGAGGTCACGATAGCTCAAATGGCAGAGCAGCGGCGTATCTAGCTGAAGATAGAGGGTTCGAATCCCGCGTCAGAGACTTTTTTTCATGTCAACTAAAAACCTTAATTTATTTATATTCTATATTTCATCAAAAGTTCGATATTTGAAACGAACAGAAAACAAAACATCTCTTATAAAGTAAAATCTTATTTAGTGAGGTGTTGTGTTCGTCATGGGAATACGCGCTGTTATTTTACGTCATACTACAGTCACATTTATTACAGTGTTTTACAGTCTCAATGTTAGATTTTGGTCATTATCAAAAATATAAAAAAATAATTATACATACAAAGCCAAGCGTAGTATAAACGTTAAGAAAGTATGTCTGCGAAAATAATTTTGACGACACTTTACAAAACTGTTTGTTTTTTTTACCCTACCAAAAAATTAATCCCGCCTTCCGAGCAGAGTGACACGTTTATAGTGATAAATTTGTACAAGAGGTTATAAGCAACGTGGCAAGAAGGCATGTTATCAAGGGGGGTGTTGTTATCATTGCAACAGGTGCTGCCTTCAACCCCTTAACCTCGCTTAGTCTTCCTTCAATTTATCATTTATCTTCTCTCAGCCCCCTTCTTCCTTCTTCCCCCGACGTCTGACGCTCCTTACAAGACCACTCTCGTGTACCTTTTTTTTTTATAAAACTCATTCGTCAATTGTTTTGTCAGACGCAATATCGCTCTGTTGACTTCCCTTCTCGATCTGTTCGATCAAGGTCATCAAGCGCATTGTAACGGTCGTGCTGTTTAAATGAGCGTTTGTCATGAGCGTGGTGTGCGCTTTTTTTTACCCATCAAAAAAAAAACACTTTATGATTTAAACAGCGAAGAGGAAATTTTTCGAAAGTGTCAGGAATCAATTGTGCGTAAAGTTAAATGGGGATCAATGGAGGTAAAAGGGTGAAAAATTATTTACAACCCTCGCGGATAATTGTCGAAAAAGTCCCGTTTCCCCTTCGATGGGGCATCTATGTTTACAAATATCTGACAAATCGGACCCCTTTAATATATTCCAGATCGCCGGCCGCTTTTTATCGCCGGATTGACGCCTGTCCCCGGCATTAATTTATCAGCTGCTGTTTTTTGCCGCTTTTAACGGCACTGTTCGTCGGGTGAAAGGCGCCGATCGACTGTCGAATGATTCAATAATTGACTGATTCCGTTTTAGTCCGATTTGCTCCTTTTTTTCTTGAGCGGGTTCAACGACGCACGCTTAGGTCCAGGAGCTTATTTTACGCATCGGCATCTACGGGAATCAAAACAAGCTGGATTTTCTTCTCAAATGGTATAATTAAAGTTGATAGAAGAGGAAGTTGGACTCCTCACAAACAATTAAAAACTCACACCCCCAACAAACGATTGAAAATGCTGTTTTACCTACTCAACTGACAATCAAAAGTACCATTAAAAACAAAACTTTCGACATCCACATACCAACTCAAATCTATTTGGATGCCAAGCTTATGGATCGGCCAACTATTCCAGTATTCAAAGATAACTGTTTTCAATCCAAAATTTTAAGACGAATTGTTTCTGTACCTTTTTACGTAAACAATGACACACTTCATAGAGATGTGCGGCAATTAGTGACCGTTAATCGATATTTATTTAGAAATCGTGAGATGCGGACGAGGTGTGACAACACATTATGTTTACAATTATTCAGAAATCGTGAGATGCTTTCCAAAAGTATAGTTCCTACTCACAGTAAGTTGTTCTGCAATGATCCGGATTTCGAGCCTCTTAGCTTATCATCAGATTGAAGGACTTCTACAACCACGTCTCTCGACATTTTTCAAAAATCAGCTGTTAATTGGAACGTCGCGTTGGCGGAGGTATCAGCGGTTTCACTTTGGCAATGCACGTCGAGAGACGTGGTTGTAGATGTCCTTCAACCTGATGATGAGCTAAGAGGCTCGAAATCCGGATCGTTGCAGAACAACTTAGTAGGAACTATCCTTTTGGAAAGTATTGAACACCACACTCACCCCATCATTTAACATTTCTATCGTGAGATGCGGTCGGGGTGTGACAACACAATATGTTTACAATTATTCAGAAATCGTGAGATGCGGTCGGGTGTGTTTTCTTTATCGTGCCAACATTTCGATCTTGGAACTATTGGCTCACTGCACACGTGCACTCCCGACACGACACACAAGAATGGCACCATTACACAGACGACAAACACTTTGATGATGAGCCCTGAAGATGATCTCAACAAAGATCCAAACGTTGGCACGATAATGAAAATGTTTTCCTGAAACCTACATCACACCAGACCGCATCTCACGATATCTGAATAGTTATTCTTGTTTTACAAATGAGGTAAAAAAATTGTCCCGTTCAAATATATTTAAAAAAAATATTACCGATAAAAGAATAAATGAAAAAATAGTGTATTCTTGAAATATTATAATATTATAAAAATAATAATTATACTAAAAAGTCAAAAATGTTAGCAAACAAACTATACGACATGGTTTTCCAACCGCCTGCCGCAATACTACTCCATAATATTACCTTTATCACCAAAACGTTTTTGATACGTATATTTGAAAATAAATATTCCCTAAAAGATCCGATTGTACAAACGTGCTACAAAAAATTGTTCAAGTGAGAGAAGATGCGTTTTTTTATGCAGCCAAACTGACATAAATCGTTTGTTATACATCCCTGCAAAGGCGGGATAAACGCACAGGTACTCGAAAGAATATTGAAAAGTGCCAATATTACACAAATCATGGGGTGAATATTAAATGCCAGTACTTACTACGATCAAGGCGTTGTCTTTTAAGTGCCACTATTTAAATCCTCGGAGACAGCTAAAGAGTTGGAATGTAGCTCTAAGTTTAATTTTATTGTTGACCAGGCCGGATTTAGACGGATGCAAATTGTAGTCAGTTGAGCCGACGACGATCGGGTGGTATTGTTGGTGAGGGGGGAACAAACATTGAGGGACCCTGTAAATCTGAAGCTAATCCCGCCAAGGAGCAAGACTTACGGATTTATTGCCCTAAGCCCTCCAATTCCACCCTTTATTTTAACACAGACGGTCAAATCGATAATCACATAAAAGTATCCCTTAAGCTTTCCTAATAAACAGAGGGTCTATATACACTTTTTTTTTTGTATTTTGTTTTTTGTCTGCAAAAATATTTTTTAGGTAGCGATTATTAGATTATTAGGATTTTTTATGCTTTTCTTACAACAACAAAATGAGGACTGACTATATGATCCCGGAAACATTTTCCATATCTTACGAAGTCACAATGGACATAAAGGAGAGGAAGACACATGATAAAATGAGACACAATGTAGATGGGTACAAAACATACAAAGGCACCGGGTCGGGAATTTATTACATGAGCAATTAAACTCATTAGGGAAGCACACTTCGGTCTTGCACAGGCAGAAATACATGACATCAATGCTTGTGCACTGGAAAACCTTAAAAAGGTTACACTGGCAAAAAACAATCCTCATAAGATCTGATAGCCGAACAGCCATCGGAGCAATAGCATATAAAAGAATCTCATCACAATTAGTCAGTGAATACATCCGAATTCTCCAAAACCTGGGGAAACACAACAGCCTGATGATATCTTGGGTGCCAGGGCACAGGGGAATTCTGGGTAACGAAGAAGCAGACAAACCGGCCAGAGGAGGATTTGCAAGACCAAACCTATCCTTGGGATTGTTATCGCAGAATGGATCCAAACATAACAAAGAGAGAAGTGGATAAACTCTATCGGTACTAGACCAATATAGGCAATTGGAGAGAGGCAAACTCAGAGGAGTGGTATGACTACCAACAGGTCACTGGTATCTGAGGAAACATCTACACTACATGGGCATATACAATGATGATCCCATTTGCAGACTATGTATTGAGGAGGAAGAAACAGCCACTCATATCACCTTCGAATGCGAAGCAACAGCTAGTTCAACCTAACATACGGAAAAGACTCAGTTAATCAAACTGCAGCAACAACAGTCAATGACGTGATTCTTCTAAGAAGAAGGATTGAGTCTATTGACTGAACTAAGGAACTAGGAATGTACAATAAGCGAGAAGGCTACAATGCCTGGGGAATACAAACCCCGCTTCCTAGTATCCTTTCCACCATATAATACTAGCAAACTTTAAATAAAAAATAATGCTTTTAGACAATGCTAGAAACTTTTAGATCCTTGAGGATTTGTACTCACTCAAAATGTATGTGCAGATTTGTCATTCTTGAGTGTCATTTTGGGCACTCTCTGCTTTCACAGAGAGATTAATAATTTTAGTTGTGGTGTTTAGTGATTATGGTAGGTCGTGAGATGCGGTCAGATGAGACAGTTTTAGAAAAACATTTTCTTCAACGTGCCAACGTTTCGATCTTTATTTTGAACATGTGCAGAGCGTGGGATTTATAAATATTCTTTCAATTATACGAATACATGGGGGATGTGAAAACATTAATTTATACAATGCTAGAAACTTTTAGATAAAAATAAAATGAATTTATACATTGCTTGAAAAATTTAGAGTATGTGTACTCACTCAAAGTGTTGTAGATTACTGTGTGAGTGTCAGGGTACAGGGGAATTTTGGGTAACGTGAAAGCAGACAGACTGGCCAGAGGACATCATACATAGGCCCTGAACCTATACTTGGGATAACAAAAACCAATACAGAATCCTCTATCGCAGAATGGATCCAAAAAAAAAGGAGAAGTGGATAAACTCTAGCGATGCGAACTTATGAGGTGAACTTATGATGAAACAACCCTCACCTAAAGTGGCCAAATCACTGCTGCAACTGGAGGACTAAACTCAGAGGATTGATAGGACTACTAACTGGTCACCGGTATCTAAAGAAGTATCTATACAACATGGACATATACAGCGATGACTCCATCTACAAATTATGTAATGAGGAGGAGGAAACAGCCATATCATCTTTGAATGGAAAGCAACAGCACAATTGAGATTTAACCTAGCCCTAGCATACCAAAAAACATAGAGAATAAAATTGTATTATCGACAGTCAATGACCTGATACTTCTAAGGAGAAGGATAGAATCGTCTATTGCACTGCAAAGTAAGGTACTAGGACAGTACAATAAGCCAGTATGCCTGGGGAGAACAATCCATGCTCCCTTGTTTCCTTATCACCATACCATATCATATCCCAACAAAAATGTTTTTTCCATAGTGGTATTCTGTAAAAGGTGAGGTTTTGATTTTGCGTCTAGGTACTTTCGTTATTTATGGCGGCAGTACAGATGGACAATCCTGTACAGCGTTGGTATGTTGTGGCAAACAGAAGAACAAGTTTGGCTTTTTTCTACGAGTTTTTTATGTTTTCCAGCCAGAGTCAAAAATAGGAGTAAGTAAAATGTAGATTTCAAGGTGACGTCTGAATATTTATCAAAATTCGTATTCCCTTGAAGATATGTTGGTTTGTCGAAAGTGAAAACGGTTTGACCACCGTTCATTGTCTTGCAGCATCGTATCTCGAGCTTTTGCGAAGTAGCGCACAAAAGAGATCTCCCAACTTCGAAGTTGTTCACATATTTCATCGTTCAATGTGCCATTCGCAAGCGCCAGTTCTTTTAAAAATCATTTAACACAGAAAAACACTCCGACTCTTCCTTCTCAACAGATTCAACGCAAAAGTAGGTCCTTCTTTTGAAAACGCGAACTTTATCATTAGCATCGAAAGTTGTAATACTCTTCTCTTGAAAAGAATCATCTCATTGATTTTCATAAAATATCTGATAAATACGACAATATACATTGCAGTTTCTGAAAAGGTTCAACGTTGGTCGGTGTGACATTGTGGTCCATCAACGACGTCGATTCGTAAAAACGACATCCCATGCTTTCCCTCGAGACAGCCACCATAATCCTCTGTGGAGAAGCAGAGAATAAAGAACGTCACATAACATTATTCATAGTCTTGACTTTATGACTTTATATAATTAATATTTTTAACTTACTCATGCAAAACATTCTTAAAAGAGGCTTGCCTATGTTTAAAATATAAAGCATGCCTGTGGAGAACACTATGACTACTGCTGCAAAATACATAATTTAGTTATCAATACTTATTTTTATTATTTTTCAGTTTTATTTATTCATTCCACTTTTTTTTGCGAACATTAATTTTTCTCGTAGTATGCCGCGAATTATAGTTTGGAAAGGGTTCTTTCATAAACACCTCCGATTGTTTGTTCCTGTTGTCGCGAACCTTTCAATACAGTCATGCTAAGGATCAAACCATACATGCGGTTACATTACGTGAGTAGATATTAGTGACTGTTAATCGATAATTATTCCGATATCGTGAGATGCGGTCTGGTGTGATGTAGGTTTAAGAAAAACATTTTCTTTGTCGTACCAACGCCAACTGGACTTCCAACACAGCACGGCAAGCAAGAATGACAGAAGAGAAACGCTTTGAACCCTGAAGATGTCTCGATAAAGATCGAAACGTTGGCACGATAAGGAAAATGTTTTTCTGAAAACTACGGCCAGACGGCATCTCACGATATCTGAATAATTATATATTATAATTTTTGTACAATTACTACTAACGTGTGGTGTTTATTGGCCATTATTAAATGATTAATACGGAAATCGTGAGATGCGGTTTGGTATGGTGTAGTGCTTACAAAAACTTTTTCTTTATCGTGCCAATGTTTCGATCTTTATCTAGATGATGACACAATTACGCAGAAAACGAACACTTTGAGCACTGAAGATGTCTCAATAAAGATAGAAAATGTTTTTCTAAAACCTGCCTCACACCAGACCGCATCTCATGATCTCCGAATAATCAATACTACTAACCTACATTAATTAACTTCGTTACGTTCGGAATTTTTTATCCGTTCACATAAATAGTTGGCGGAATTTATTTAAAAATGAAATGAAAAATTTTTGATAAACGGTATTTGATTTTGATTTTTCACTTTTGGCTTAAATTTTAATTGATTAGTATTCTGAAAAAAGTCGTGTTAGTTTCTTTTGAAAAGATTTGCGCTGATTACCTTCGTGACCCGTTTAACACTTGCTTATGTGAAGTGAAGTCCTCTGTTTTATTAGAGCAGCTCTCTTCCCTTTGGACCCTTCATCCCCCCTCTGCGTCCCTGTCCTTCTCATTTTCATAATTCCCTCGTCTCTATTCCACCGTCCTCCCTTTCTCAGCTCCTGATATATCAGCCACCCCTCCTTAATGCTCCTCTACCCGCTCCACTAATTACAAAACCATTATAAATCTCCAATGAAACCGGCAATAAAATGCATCAAGATTACCCGAGCTCTGTCTCCCCGGTTGATGGAGGATAAATAAGTACGAAATGCTAATCCGGAGGAGTGGGAGACTTCACCCCTGGAAAGATACAAGTTTCATTTGCATTAAGAGACGTTTTGCACCTCAACCTTCTTTCGCTACGGTCGAATCAATTTATTCCTTTAATCAACTTGAGCCATTTTCCTCGGACTCGCCCCGTTTAGAATAACAAAGGGAAATTTATGTTTCCGACTTCGCTAATACTTTTTGTTAATTATTTTTATGCTTTTCTTTCAACTGAGGAATATAAACAATTTCGCCAGTACAGTATATGGATAATATTCATTTTTTTCAGTATTGTAAGTTAAGTGAACTATAATTTCAATGTGTTTTGTTTAGTAACCAGTATCCAATGATTATTCAGAGTTCGTGAGGTGCGGTCTGGTAAGGTTTAGAATAAAGTTTTCTTTACCGTGCCAACGTTTCGATCTTTATTGAGATCATCTTCAGGGCCTTGTGTTGTATGCATTTCGATAAAAAAAAAAAGTTCTCTCATTGATAGCCGATGCAAATTTCTTCACATTGATGGCGATGTCCTTTCTACATATGGACACCAAGCAGAGAGTTACTGAAGGATTCGCCAACAGTATCTGAGTAGGCGCTACAAAGGAACAAAATACAGACCCAGAGTAGTTAAAATTTCCGGCTTGCCCTTTTTATTGCCTCTTGTGAAAGTCAAATATGATCAACCTTCATAACATCAACTCCCAGACAAATATGATGATTTTGATTTTTACTAGTTAGTTTTCTTTCACACATTAAAACAAACACCGAGTTACACCAGAACTGTAACTTTTGTTAGAATACCATTTTCGGTGTTGATGGTTTTGGAAAAAATTAAATTTGAGGCTTTTCGAGCGGTCAACTTGGCCAGTCCTTAAGCTTGGAATGAGAATGAGAAGTATTAAGCACGTCATAGGAGTTGACCTAAAAAAGTATGCAATGCGAAAGAAATTATATTTTTCGGTTTATACATTTATTTTAGCTATCTTCAGGGCTCAAAGTATTTGTTGTGATTGGTGACATTTAGTCGATGATTATTCGGAAATCTTGAGATGCGGTCTGGTGTGACGTAGGTTTTAGACAAACATTTTCTTTGTCGTGCCAACGTTTCGATCTTTATTGAGATCATGTTCGGGGCCCAAAGTATTTGTTGTGATTGGTGACCGTTAGTTGGTAATTATTCAGAAATCGTGAGATGCGGTCAGGTGTGATGTAGGTTTCAAAAGAATATTTTCTTAATCGTGCGAACGTTTCAATCTTTATTGAGATCATCTTCAGGGCCTAGGATTTACAGACATTGTTTACATTTAACAAATAGATGTAGGACGAGGAAAAAAAATTAAATATATCTCATGTAAAAAATTTTTGTATTCAATAAAAGTATTTCTACTCACTCAAAATGTTTGTCTTGTAATTGTGCCATTCGAGCCTAATTGTGAATGACGTAATAGTACAGAAGACAAACACTTTGAGTGAGTAGAAATACTTAGATTGAATATTTAAAAAAAAAATATTTTGCATTGTATAAATTCACTTTTTCCTCATCCTACATGTATTTGATCATCAAACACCCAACTGCCATCAGAAATTAGTTCAAATTTCAGATAATTTCAGATAACTTTTTAAATCATTATATTCTTAGTTCAAACCTCTAAGAAAAGGGGAGCAATGAAAGTGTGTTCCAACTACGAATTATTGGGTCATCGTCGGATTGGAGAGCCTTAGTTCCATCCACAGTTATTAATTATTTTTCTAAGGTAATTACAAATTTCAGTTATATACAAGATTAAAATATTTATTAGTTCAATTTCTATAGTGCCTCAAGGCACATTTACGTTGTCCACCGTCAGGTCCTACCAGCCTTCGGGGTAGCGTTTTTGAAAAAAGCACATTTATATCAATGGGTACAAGGATAAAGTAGTTTCCATTCGAACCCGGGACGTCCCTTACAGTGATGAGCGCCGTGTCAACGTCTAAATCGTCTACCGACGCCTCAACAAATATTTCTCATTTCTTCTTTATTAATACATCTATTTTACTTATTCTAATGATACCGTTTCCAGTTGATCCAAAACGAAGTTGAGCCTCCATTTAACAAAAATTAATATCTGCTGATAGATCTTTAAATTATTTGAGCCTTTGGCCTTCGTATTTCTGCAACTCCCAGCGACCCCTTTGTTGAATTGTTGATTGGAAATAGAACTGGGAACGAGTAAATCCTTCACGCAAATTCCAGGCATCGGATACATTTTTTTTATCCGTTAACTAATGAAATTTTCTGTACTATCAATATCACGTATGATGTTTTGTGTAAGCTATTAACAAATTTTAAAAAAGTTGGTATTTTTAACTTCTTGTGACTGATGATATTTTTACCCTTTAATTTTCAACCGTGATGAGAGTTGCGGGTGTTACATATTCACCTTGTTACAGCTAAAAAGTAATATATTTCTGAAAAAAATACTATAATACGATTAAAGCATATGTGCATAAGATAAATTGTGGTTTACATAATTTTGTTTTAGTTAATTAATAATTTACACCCTCACACACTTCACCTGCGATAAATCATGTGGGTTGACAGTTTTGAGCCGTCTGGTTAGGTCTAATAGGTGGACTGTTTCTACGTTGAGATGGTCGTTAATGGGGGATCAGGACCCCCAATCCCCTTTCTAGTTGTGAACCAGTGAGAAACGCTCGCTTGTCGAAGACGGAATGGAAAATTCTACAGGTCTTTTCAATCCACTCCTGTGTATTTCTTCCTCATACACAAAATCCTGCACCAAAATTACGCCGTTGGGAATATTGCCTGACAGGGGTAACCGAACAGACGTCATACTATTGGGGAATTAGAAGCCGTCATGAAGTGTTTGGAGGAACACATACTACACTTGGAAAATCAGTACTTACAAGTACAAAGTACAAAGTACATGTACAGTACTTGAAAAATAGTTGCTAGTACAATTACAAATACTGTACTTAGAATTGAGATAGGGTGAGTAAGTACAAATAATTGAAATTACAAGTACAAGATTATATTTGTTTACTCAGGGTGCAATTACATGTACTTCAGGTCTTGTACTTGTGGTCAGTAATTGTACTTTAAGTACGAGTACTTTCTATTTTTAGTACTATACCAGTGTAATGGATTTGTAGATACTGCGCAAAAACTGTTTTAACAGGTTTTTTTTATCTATATCAGTCATATAAGGTATGGATTATTTTGAAAGGCATGAAACTGCCCGATGTTAAGACCGTACTTAGCAATGTGCGAATTTAATAGCTTGAATTCGCATTCACATTTGGAACCGACCGTGTGGAAATGCGGTATCAACAAAGACATAGTATGGGTGGGCGTCGGTGGCCGCAAGGTTTAGTCTTTGACACGGCGCTCATCACTTTGACACGGCGCGGGTAAAGGTCCCGGGTTCGAATCCAGCGATCGACATACTTATAAATGTTTTTTTTTTTTTTTTTTTTTTTTTTTTTTTTTTTTTTTTTTTTTTT
>CM077107.1:21843644-21858659 GCA_039619505.1 Cimex hemipterus
AAAAATTAACAAATTACCTGAACAACTAAAATAACAGTGTATGTGTGACCTTTAGTCAATGATTATTTGGGGATCGTGAGATGCGGTCTGGTGTGACGTCGGTTTTAGAAAAACATTTTCTTTATCGTGCCAACGTTGCGATCTTGATTGAACTCAACTTCAGGGCCTGGGATTTGTATATATTGTTTGAATTTTGCAAATATATGTAGGATGTGAAAAACTGAATTTATGTAATGCTAAAAAAATTTAGAAAAAAATTTTAACAATGCAAGAAAATTTCTGTTTCAAAGTATTTCTACCCACTCAAAGTGTTTGTTTTCCGTGCAGATGTGTCATTCTTGTGTGTCGTGTTGTGAGTGCCAGTGAGAATGTTTATATACGTCGGATTTTGAAGGGGTGGGGAAGGAAGTCGGGAATTTTTATACGAGGAGTCAATTTCTTTGAGGTGAAAGGAACCTTTCAGGATTATACACACGGGAATAATTAGGGAAAGGAAAGCCAAATTGTTGAAGGATATGTAGCCATGATTGATGTGTGTAATGTGATGATTGCTATATGTATGTTATCGATATTGAATTATATGAATAATTAATTATATTAGCGTAGCTGCGACTTATTCTATATATGTCAGTTTTATAATTGATGCCTCCGTTTACCCCTGTTGATATAAATCAATTTCATAAAGTTACGTTTGTGTGTTTATGTTTGTGTTGGTGTTTAAAATAGTGGGTAGCCAGTGCTGTAGGATTTTGCTTGGGTTTTTTTGCAATCATATCTAGCTAGTTGCTTTACTTTCTTATCCAGATACTAGGATGTAATGCCGATATAAAATGACAAAAAGTTTAAACAATTGAATTTGTAAATTACCCCAGATTTATTTGTTACTGGTGTGGGATCTTTAATTTTTCGAATTGAAAAGATAAACATTTCAGTAGCAAGTTGAATTAGATATAGACAAAATGGTAAAAATAAAAACCAAATAAAATAACAAGGAATTCAATAAGGTACGACGCGAAAGATCATAATTAACAATAATTAAAAATATGTACTTTATTGTTAAAAAATAGTAGAAATACTTTGGCTGAATACATGAAAATATATATTTTGCATTGTATAAATTCATTTTTTCCACATCCAAAATGTAGTAAGTGTGGACTGTTTGTAAATCACAGGCCCTGAAGATGATCTCAATAAAGATCGAAACGTCGGCACGATAAAGAAATTTTTTTAATGAAACCTTCATCACACCAGACCGTATCTCACGATTCTTGAATAATTATTGTTAACAAAATTTATTTGGCTTTTCCAAAAACACACCCCCTTTGGTCATATAAACCTCGTGGTTAAACCAAAAAATCTTCAACGTGATTAACCTCTAATTTAGTATTTTGGCGCTATAATGTGCCTGTAAGGGCTTCTTTTGTATGCCAGATACTTTACCGCTTCATCTGATTCGCTGTTAATTATTTGAATGAAGGTTTGAAATGAAGGTAATGAATGCGTAATTTATAAATGTGTAGAGATTAGTGACGGGTAATCGATAAGTATTCAGATATCGTGAGATGCGTTCTGGTGTGACGTAGGATTCAGAAAAACATTTTCTTTATCGTGCCAACTTTTCGATCTTTATTTAAATTTATTATATTTATTTACCTACATCACACCAAACCGCATCTCACGATATCTTAATAATTAAGTAACTTATAAATTTGTTTGAAATATTTCGAATAATATAATTAGTCAAAGCATTTATTTTAGACAAAAAAATTTCTTATTTGGTGAGATATTCTGAAATAATATAGTTGAATGACAAGCTATGACGGTTTATAGTATTTGTTGAAAAAAAAATTATTTTATATCATGGGTAAATTTTAGGTTTAATTTTTCTGTGCATCGACAGAAAATATTATCATTGAAATTGGATCTGGATATTTCACAGTGAACAAATGAAATTCAAGTTATTTGTCATATAAAATGATAATGCAGAGTTTTGTGATGTATAGCTCGGGAATATAATTAAACAAGGTAAAATTTCAGCAACACTGAAGAGTGAAATGCCCATCGTCGAATGAGAAGGGGTTTCTGTTTAATTTCACAATCCCATTACGCCGGTTTCAAGGGACAAACCAGTTGGACGTACGGAAGACGATTTTTAGAAAAAGGGAATGAACGACCGATGATACAAACCGCAAAGACGTCAGGTGCACACTCGACTATTTTCAAAAGGGGGCCCATCAGAATCACTTTGGTGGGAGGGGGGTCTTTAAAATATGACAAATCAAAGCAAGTGGTAGCCCTCGGCAGGACGCAGGACCTGACGCCCGAGGACAGCCGTACGGACTCGGCTTTTTGAAAACTGGAACGTCTCGACACCCGGACCCGGCTTTATCCACCTTTCCTTTGAGCGCATTCTGCGTTTAATTGTTTTTGACTGGATAATACGCATGGGAATGGCCGGTCTTATCATCTCGTTCATGGTTTTTTCCGGCGCAAAAAATATATCCGTTGGTAAATCGTGGATTCGTTGAGATACGTCCTAGTCCGGGCCTACGTTGCCTCTGGCGCTTCCGTTTGATAACGTTGTGCGGATGAAATGTATAAAAAGCTAAATTTTTTTAAGTGAAGAAATTATACCCCAGCAATTTCGGCCTCCGGGACATGTAAATATGTCCTGGCGTTTATTTTTAACGAGGGCAACCGACTGAAAAAAATGATTTTGCATATTTAACATTATATGTTCAATGTGATGTTCTATGTGTAGAGATTAGTGAATGTAATAATTATTCAGATATCGTGGCTGCGGTCAGGTGTGACGTGGGTTTTAGAAAACATTTTCTTTATCGTACCAACGTTTCGATCTTTATCGAGATCATCTTCAGGGCCTGTGATTTGCAAACATAGTAACAAACAACAGTTAACTTTTAACAAATACAAATAGGATGTGGAAAAGAGAATTTACACAATGTTCACAAATCTACCACCTTTGGTTAAATACGCGTCTGCTCTACCACTTGAGCTATATGTGGTGTTTAGTGACCATTGGTCAATGATTATTCGGAGGTAGTGATATATGCAGTCTGGTGTGAAGTAGGTTTTAGAAAAATATTTTCTTTATCCTGCCAAGGTTTCGATCTTTGTGTAGAGATTATTGACCGTTAGCCAATATTTATTCAGATATCGTGAAATGCGGTCTGATGTGATATAGGTTTCAGAAAAACATTTTCTTTCAGAGGTTTTTCTAAAACCTACATTATACCAGTCCGCATCTCACGATATCTGAATAATTATCGATTAACAGTCACTGATCTCTACACATTTCTGCACGAGAAGAACGAAGAATATGGGATTGTATGAACAAATTTCATCTACATACGGACATGCAGCTGAAAATATTCTGAAGGACATCGCCAACAATGAGAAGAAACTCGCATCAGCCATCAATCAGAGAATTTTTTGCTGAAATGCAGATAACACAAGCCCCTGAAGATGATCTAAAAAAATCGATCTTTATTGAGAACATCTTCACGGCTTAAAGTGTTTGTTTTTCGTGAAGATGTGTCATTCTTGTGAATCATGTTGAGAGTGCCCACACCGAACTGTTGGCACGATAAAGAAAATGTTTTTCTAAAATCTACGTCACACCAGACTGCATCTCACATAATTATTGGCTAACCGTCACTAAACACCACACATATGGAAAATATTTACTTCAGAAATAGAAATAATTAATGTTTAATTTATAAATTGGTTTAAAATATTTACAATCATCTCACAATCCACGAGTCATCGACTAACCGTCACGAAACACCACACACACACACACACACTAATAACCACTTTTATTTCCTTAACAGAAACGTTTATTAGACAAGCCTTTTTAAAACAATTCAGCTTGAACCATGGTATATCACAACTGGAGGTTTGTTAGCCGTCGATGATCCATGATTTTTGGATGTGTTCAAACAGCCTTGTTTTGTGCATTTGTGTTGTATGTTGAAAAATTTATTGACCTCAACAATTCAAGAAAGTAAAAAATTAAATTCAATTTAACATCACCTTCTAAAGACGAATGGCATAGGGCCATATATGAAAGTACCATTGATATTGAAAACTTTTTATGTTTAATTTTTTTTTTAATTTCTCCGCAGAATATTATTTTCACTGGTTCAAACAACAGGGAATGTGAGGTTTATAGCCGTGAGGAGCAACTGCTAGTGCCCATCAGCTGAAGTCGCAATGGCCTGAGAGGGTGAGGGCCGATGGTAGGGTGATGCGAGCTGTTCAAGGATCAAATATTGATCTAGGTGAGAAGCCGGCTTTAAATTCTCGGTAGCCCGGGCCTCCTTTTAATAGGGAGCCAGTAATAAATCTGGAAGGGATGTTGTTAGAATGGGGCCTCGGAGCCTCTGATGATTTAAACAGGGCCGCAGTAATGGCCGCCATAAATAGCCGCTGGCCGACTCCGACACCGATAAGCCAATCACAGCTTCTTACTTTCAACACTCCAACCCTCTCACCCTCTCTTTTGAGGCCAAATTACGCTATAAATTATGTTTATGGGCTTCCTCAGCGACGTAGCCGCTCACCTATGTGAAAAATGATTTTTCAGTCATTTATTCAAAAGGCACGAGGAAAATGAAAGAAGGGAAATTAAATTTCCTCTGGAGCGATAAGAGTGATACCACTTATAATATAAAGCACAACACCGCAAACCAGACGATTTACGAAGAAATTCTTCTTCTCCCGCCGCTCGTTTACGATTGCATGTCGCCCCCTGTTCTTTGCCATCCCACCGCCACAAAACAATCACAACAACGGTTTTATCACAAATAATGTACACCACATTTACACCAAACATTCAACGTCCTAGTACGAACAAACCTCATGAGAAAACAGAAACAAAAAATTCACAAATTTGAGGGAGAGGTTTATTCGCTTTTCACCACCTATTGTAAGAACATGCAGGCCCATAAACTAACTTGAAGTGGAAGTTTGTTCGATAATCGTTTCTACAATCTTTGTTAAATAGTAGCATAAAACTTTGAGGTGTTTTGCCTACTCCCACGTAGTTGTAACGGTTTTATGACATCTTTCTTTTTTTACATTGTAAAGAATTAATCTGGGCAATAGTTTTTTACAAGTAGGTTCATTACCAACTCGACTTCTTTAATCAATTAATTTTTACTGTGTGAATTTAATATATCTTTTCCCGCAGTATCCCATTATAGAAAGAAGAACGTGGGATTTCATGAACAAATTTCAACACATGAACACCGAGCAAAGAGTATTCTGAACGAGATCGGCTATCGATCAGAGAACTTTTTTGTTGAAACGCGGACAACCCAAGGTATTTCATATTTACATCAGAAACGACTTTAACTTCGCAAATGCCACACTAACACAACCAAACACCAGAATTAACGACATACATTTCAAAAGAAACATTGAAAAATCACCACGAGCATTAAAAACATTACGACCAATTAAAACTCAGTGCCGCCAACGTTATAACTACCTTTTACAAGCATCAAAAAGATGCATACAATTTCTACTTGGGCCGAATTAAAAACAAACACACTTTAAAATGGAAGATCTTGGTTCCTCCAACAAAAACTAACATTCCTCCAGAAATCCAAAATTTCCTATCACTTGGTCCCAAACGTTCCTTTCCTTGTAACAAAACAGATTTCCCAACAGCTAAACTAATTACTGATGTAGACTATGCAATCCAAAGGCAACAAAAACTGAAGAAGAAAAAGACACAACACATTCAAAATGCATTAACACAATAAAAAATCACTTACAACACCTCACTACAAATCAACCCAACATATCTCAACAACACATACACCAAAACAAAACAAACAACTTCTACACTGATAAAACAAAACAAACAGTAGCAATCGCAAAAAAACAGTACAAGGAAAATTTTAACAAATTTGTCAACGACACAAAGACATCAAACAACGAAACGAAAAAGTGGACTCCCAGCACAACACACAAGAATGTCACATATCCACAGAAAACAAACACTTTGAGCCCTGAAGATGATCTCAATAAAGATCGAAACGTTGACATGATAAAAAAAGTTTTTCTACAACCTACTTTACACCAGACAACAACTCACGAACCCAAAATAAGTGTACCATTTCGAGCGATTCTCTATAGATCTATTCGAATTTTAACTCCGTTACGATTTATATTAGTTTATGGTTTTTGTACCGTTGCTATATTTTTTGTCCCATTTTATTTTTTTTTGTCGAAGGCCTATTTTCAATATTAGGGGTATTGACGAGAAATTACGACGTAGACTTGTAAGAATCGGCTAGTCAGCTCGATCTAACAGGCCGGAGCCAATGTTAGATGTTACTTATTCAGATTTCGTGAGATGCGGTCTGGTGTGATGTAGGTTTCAGAAAAATATTTTCTTTATTGTGCCGACGTTTCAATCTTTTACTGAGATCATCTTCAGGGCTCAAAGTGTTTGTCTTCTGTGTAATTGTGCCATTCTTGCGTTCATGTTGAGAGTTACGTTGGCACGATAAAGAAACTGTTTTTCTGAAACCTACATCACACCAGACCGCATCTCACGATATCTGAATAATTATCGATTAACGGTCACTAATCTCTATACACGTTAGATGTTACGTCGAATCGAAAAGTTGTGTAGTCACATCACACATTAGGACGTAGGTAACAAACATAAATTTACAGCTTTTATTATTAAATACATTAATTAAATCAGACCAATGCATTTCTTGTGTTAATTTCTGACTTATCCTCATAACCTCATTCATACTGGATGCGATCACCTATCGTAGGCTGTTAACGGTTAGGATACACAAGTTTAATATATTGGCACGAATTGAAGCGTGTCATTTGTTTGTTGTTGTCATTATTTTCGAGTGCATAGATGGCATTTTGAATGGAAGAGTAAATTAATTTTCCATTTTTTTACTGATTTTTGGCATCCTACAATTTCACACAAAACAAAACCATATGAAACACCCTTCCAAACAAACCTTCAAGGACTATTATAGCTTTATTTCTGATTCTGACATTAGCCACGCGTCGCATTGCGGGAAAATTTGCAATTAACATATTAAGAAAAAAAGAGGGGTTCATGATCTTACTGGATATTTCTCGATTCGAGTTAACACGTTAACATCTAACAAACATCTTGAATATACCTTTATCTTCACTTTTGTCCTTTTTTTTCGTTTTTCTTTTTTTATTTATGTCAACTTAGATCAAACGCTATTCTTTGGTTCTTTTCGTCTGCTGATGCTGGTTGTACTGCGTACTCTCTTGGTTATCATTGAACATGGTCTTCCTTTTTTTAAAATTAATTAATAGAATAATAGAATTAATTAAAAAAGCGTTATTATTCCAAACCATAAGGCAAAATTTGTTTTCAATCCGGGTCTCCTTGCTTCGGATACATTCGTTTATTGTTTTCCCAAGGTGTGAAAGACAGTAGTGACCACTCAGCTTTCAAAATTATAATTGATTATAACGGATTTGATCGGTGAGGCAACTTAAACAAAAATAAATGTAATGTCCAACTTAACTTCTGTGTAGAGATTATTGACCGTTAATCTATAATTATTCAGATTCACTCGGATCATTAATGATGAAAGCTAAAAAAAATCACCTATTCAAAGATTAGGCAGCAATCAAAGACTGTATCATAGCGGCAATAAGAACAACCCGTACAAGTGCACTAGAAACTTTGCCAAACCTCCCCCACTGGATATATTCATACTCTGGAGAGACTACGAAAAGTTCATTTAGGCCCCAAACACAACTATATAGTAGGAACTGAATACCGGGCATACAACTATAATTAACAAAATCAGACGCCCATTCTTTGAAGTGAGTACTGAAAATATGATCCCGGAAGTATTTTTCGCAGCATCCTCCTATAAAGGAGATCAGGCAGAATAGATATGTTATACAGATGTCTCCAAAACAAACGAAAAAACCGGTTCGAGCATTTATTGTATAAGTCCAAATCATGAGCTATCAAACTCATTAAGGAAGTACACTTCGATCTGCAAGACGAAAGACATGCCATTAATGCATGTGTTCTGGAAAATCTTAAAAGAGTTGACACTGACAAAAAATCTTATGATTTTTCCTTCTTGAATGTGGGATAATAGGTCATTTTTTATCTTTTTTTATCTTGTTTTTTTCTTTCATTTAAAAGGTTATCTAGTTTTTTATTCACTTTTAATTTGTTTATTTTTTCCCCTGTCAATGAATTCTTTCTGTTTTCTCCTAAATTCTGTAATGATATTGGGGGAAAGTGTGGAGATTAGTGACCGTTAATGGATAATTATTCAGATATCGTGAGATGCGGTCTGGTGTGATGTGGGTATCAGAAAAATATTTTCTTTATCGTGCCAACGTTTCGATCTTTTCACGACACGCAAGAATGGCACAATTACACAGAAGACAAACACTCTGAGCCCTGAAGATGTTCTCACTAAAGATCGAACGCGCACGATAAAGAAAATGTTTTTCTGAAACCTATATCACACCAGACATCATCTCAAAATATCGCAATAAATATATGTTAACCTTGCATGATTTTTTAATCCAAAATGAGTATATTTTAAGGTAATTTTTTCACAAACCTTTTTTTTTTTTTTTTGTAACATAAATCTTTAAAGGAAGGACAATACAAAAATCTGGAGGTAAGAAAGGAAAAAGAATGATCCCGGTGAAATATTGCAATTGATCACTCATTACTCTTAATTGAGTGAGGGCGGGCGTCGAAACTTTGATCCGTGGGGGGGGGGGTGAATTGTTTCCCACCATGTAATTACAAGCTGTTGGGCCGTGCAAGTTTGAAAAATACGCCAATAAAATTGTTTACATCGATCACGGTAAATTCAGATATTATTGCCTTGCAAAGTGATAATACCTTCCCCCCCCTACTTGCGCGATTAAACTTCCGTCGGTAAAAGTTTAGGCCGGAGTCGTAAAATTCCCCGTTTAAAATTGGCTCCGTTTAACACCTGTTATTATTAGTTGAAATTGGGATTTATCGCGAGTGCCGGCCCCGGAGGGATGATATTGAAGCGGGTGGCCAGGGTGACACGCCTTGATCGTGATTAATACGGAAAGTCCTCAACCGGGGCCCGGGAACGGGTTACTCGTAATTATTTAGCATGAAATACGCGGCCCGGTTGATAATCAACATAAATTGTGTGTGTGATAAGGGGCCGGCTGTTGCGAGTAAATCACTTCTAGGCGGACCCGGCCTTAAGATAACTGAATAACTTGTACGCCCCCAGCAACCCTTCTTTACCGGAAACACCTCTTCCGAGTATCCATTTTCACAACTGGTAATTCGCCGGCCGAGTTTCGAGAAACACACACCTTTTTGACTAATTCTATATCTAAATAATATGCTCTATTCAAATTTTAAAGTTTGTACTCAAATAACAATAATAATTATGTGTGCTGTTTAGTGCCAATGATTATGTAGAGATCGTGAGGTGCGGTCTGGTGTGACGTGGGCTTTAAAAAAACATTTTCTTTATCATGCAAACATTTCGATATTTACAGGAGTTTTAAAAAAATCTCGGATTCTACAAAAGCATTAAAATGTCTGAAATGTAACCTGAATATTTACTCTAATGTATGAATCTGATATTCGTTCAAATTCTGAAATCAGCGAATTCAAGACGATGTCGTACAACTTAAGGAATTTCTTGCTATAACACTTGTCAGTGAACTTAAAAGAAAAGTCGAACCTATTCAAGAAAGCATCGTTAAACAACATTTGGCCAGTATCACTAAAATAAATAGTTTCTTAATCAATGATGAATGAATTAGAAGAACGAGAACACAGAAAAAAATGTTTCACAATTTTTTTCGCTTTTGGACTAAATATGAAACAGGTCAAACAGAGATAGATCCAGGCAACAAGTTATAGAGTTGTTGAATACGGATTGTCCGGGTATACGCCAGCCAAGGGTGAAATTGTACCGTTCAGGTAAAACAATTATTCCCGGTGAAATTAGACCCATTAAAGTCACCTGCAAAAGTGCCCAGAAAACTTCATCCATTTTCTATAGAAGTGAAAGCACGTATTGAAGATAAAAGGTCTGATTCTAAAGCATTTTAATAAAGTCGCGAGATGCGGTCTGATATGATGTAGGTTGAAGAATAACATTTTCTTTATCGTGTCAACGTTTCGATCTTTATCGAGATCATCTTCAGGGCCTGGGATTTGCAAACATTGTTTATGTTTGCCTTTTAGATGTATAAAACTGAATTTATACAATGCAAAATATATTTTATATTCAATCAAAGTATCTACTCACTCAAAGTGTTTGTTTTCTGTGTAATTCTGCCATTCTTGCGTGATTATCTTAATAAAGATCGAAACATTGGCACGATAAAGAAAATGTTTTTCTCAAACCTGCATCACACCGAACCGCATCTCACGATTTCTAAATAAATATAGATTAACGGTTACTAATTACCACATATTTTAATAAAGTATTAACACAAGCTTGGTTATGCTAATATAATAGTGTAGAATTAGGCATCATTAATTATAGAATATATCGCTGTAATAAAAGTGAGAAAACTAGACGTTGTAAATGACGAGGAGGAATCTTATTTGATATACTCGGCAGTTTTCAATCCCATCAGTTAACAACTTTATACAACTTGGAATTGCAATGTATATCGGCAAATATGCTACAATCATAATAAGTAGTGTATATATTCCTCCTTGGTCTGGTGAAAAGTTTTTTCACAAGCATCCTCGTACCTGTAAGAGACATCTGATGAAATCTTATAGTCCTTCAGAAGATACACTGTGTTTTTTCATATTCTTTGTAAGGTTAACTTTCAACGAAATAAGTCTAATGTTATTGTTGACGCTCATGAGGCTTTTTTTTTTAATTTTTCGAAAATAGTGAATTAATGAAGTAAATAATGTTTTCTATATGTCTACTGTTTATAAACCAAGAACATCTCAATTTCTTGGATTTCTTTTCAGGAACTACACAACCGTATAACCACCTTCAAACGTGAAGCGCGTGGCGCGTAAAATACGCCGGATGCGCAGCGGCTCCGACCAGACGAGGAACGCGTGGCGAAGAGTGAAGGTGGCCTTATCATCGTCCTTTTGTTCTTGCCTTTTTTTTGGCGATCTCTTTTAACCGAGAAGGAGGACATCATCTGGATTTGACGGTCTATTTTGCGGAAGGACATCGGAGGGACATCGCTTCGAAGCGGACAAGGAGTTGCACCATTATAGCCCGGAATCCGTTCGGCGCGCTACAGGATTAACCTCTGTGTAAAGAGTATTTCCTTTCATTTTATTTTATTTGTACATATGTCAATTCATTTGTAGTTATTGCAGGCATAACATTCATTTTTCTTTTTTTTTTATCTTTACCAAAGGGGCCTAGTTCAAGAATGTTAGCTTTTCGAACGATATTATTTTATTATAACTAGCAAAAAAAGATTTTATTTTATTTTTTTTTATTTTTTATTCATTCTGATTTTTCTAAAAAAGGAATTAATAAAAAAAGGTGGTTATTGTTTTTTTTTTTTCTATTTCTGTACTACTTTTTTTACTGAAACAACTGTCCTGAGACCACGTCGCTCTTTCCTTTATTACAATTGTTTATTACCCCCTATATAAGAATATTATAACCGTGAAACTCATTTTCTTGTTATTAAAATCGATTTCAGGGGCATCACCTTCCCTCATCAGTCTCGTTTTCTTTTTGGGAACGCGGAACAATTCTTTCTCGCCATCGCTGCACAACGATTTTAATTGTTCATTCGACTAAAATGAACACTACTATTTTCTAACTTTAGCGTCCCGTATTTGCTTTGAGGCTTTGAGGCTGACTGTCGCATTCTGCAATTGTGCTATCATAATTGGGAAGGTACTCTTGATAAACGGCTCCTAAAAATCTAATTGAACGGGTTTGTGTTAAGATTCGAAGGATAGTTAATTCGTTTAATTTGTGGCCGACACGTGTTACTCGACTCGTGGTAAACAGGAGTGGTAAACAATCGTGAAAGGCTCAATCTAAAATGAGATCCCCTCTTCAGCAGCAATGACCCGCGCGCCGGATTTATAGTAAACAATATAATTCCGGGTTAAATAAACCCCCCGGGAGTGTTCTACTATCATTAGCTGTATAAATCCGTTATTTACATTTTACGCCTCTAAATTAAATCTCTGTTATCGAAGATTCTGCCGGATAGGGTAAATATTGACCCCATAATTCCACCAGATGTATATTCAACGTCGGCACAGTGTACATCAAAGGAATAATTTAACTCCGCATTACACAAAAACAGTTATCTTTTTTCGCTTCTGTTTTCACGAGACGACGTGTGTTTCTACTATTTTAAATTTGTAACTTACTTGGAGATTGCTGTGTGAAAAAGACTTCAGATATCTCATCCTCTATAAACAATGGCTAATTTTTCAATTTCTAAATATAAATATTTATTTTGATAAGATCAATAATGATAAGATCAATATTATGTACAAGTTGGAAATAATTTCTCTAGACAAATGCATCATGCCAGCACGTTTTTTAAAACTATAAACAATTCATTTGATTTCGTTGTCCGATTGAAAAAAAATCAAATCTTTCAATTAATTAGTCTTTATGTAAGGTATGGGTTAAGATACAAAATTCAGTGTAATGAGCTGTTTTGAACTCACTACCATCGACTGAATACGCCCAGATCTACCACTGAACTTGAAAAATGGCCAAAAGGAGGCAAAATACGAAAGGCTGGATGGGGCAGGAAGTTAGTATTCAAACAACTCGAAGACAGTGACTTTTTTTATCTCAACCCTTACCTTACATAAAATTATTCAGATAACGTGAGATTCAAAAAATTCATTTTTTTAATCTAAAATTTTCTAGCATTGTATAAGTTCATTTTTGTAATCTAAAATTGTCTATCATTGGATAAATTCATTTTTTTAATCTAAAATTTTCCATCTTTGTTTAAGACCATTTTTTCATCTAATATTTCCTGATATTGTATAAATTCATTTTTTAATCTTAAATTTTCTAGACTTGTATAAATTCGTTTTTTTAATCTAAAATTTTCTAGCATTGTATAAATACATTTTTTAAATCTAAAATGTTTTAGAATTGTATATGTTCATTTTTGTAATCTAAAATTGACTATCATTGGATAAATTCATTTTTTTAATCTAAAATTGTCTATCATTGGATAAATTCATTTTTTTAATCTAAAATTTTCTATCTTTGTTTAAGACCATTTTTTCATCTAAAATTTCCTGACATTGTATAAATTCGTTTTTTTAATCTAAAATTTTCTAGCATTGTACAAATATATTTTTTTAATCTAAAAGGTTTTAGCATTGTATAAATTCTTTTTTTAAATCTAAAATTTGCTAGCATTGTATACATACATTTTTTTAATCTAAAATGTTTTAGAATTGTATAAATTCGTTATTTTTTTTTATCTAAAATTTTCTAGTGTTGTATAAATTCATTTTTTAATCTAACATTTACTCGCATTTTATAAATTCATTTTTTCATGTGTATTTGTAACAATTAAACAATATTATAAATCCCAGGCCCTGAAGATGATCTCAATAAAGATCGAAACGTTGGCAAGATAAAGAAAAAGTTTTTCTGAAACCTACATCACACCAGACCGCATCTCACGATTTCTGAATAATTACTCTTTCTAAAAATTCCAATGTGGTGTACCATAATATAAAGTGCAATGATTGTCGAACTGTATACTACGGCCAGACTAAGCAGTACTTGGGAGATTGGATAATTATAAGACATATTGCCATGAAAAAAACTCACATATTCAATTTTTATGAAATAAAAATCATGAGACGAGTGTCGTCTATGTTTACCTCATGGGTTTGGCTATGTTAATAGTTTGTAAACAGTGCCATTTATTTATTTATGCAAAAACTTTGTATTTAATATACGAAATGACAAAAAGTGAGAAAAAATGATCAACATGTTGATAATAGAAAATTATTTTAAATACTGAAAGAGAATCTGTATGTTGGAAAAACAAGCTGAATTTTGACTTTCCTTTGCACAGATGTACAATTACAAAATATTGTATGTATATGTACTCGTTGTAGAGCCCTGAGGATGGAGAAATAAAACACCGGAATCTGGGCGTAGTTTCAACACGAGGACATTGCACCACATCCCCGATCCTACCAAATATATTATAGAATTTCAAGAAAACACCAAATTTTGACTATAAGGACAAAAACAATCCATAAAATAATTCGGAGATAAAGAGTTTTAAAAATAACCTTCTATTATTCTACTCAAATAATTAATTCATAGCTCAAATGTCAAAAAATAAAAGTAATCATTTCCTCCTTTTGCCTCAAATGCGCGCAGAACTAAGTGTTAGTATACTTGTTAAAAAAAGGAGATGTTTGAGAACAGCTTATAACTTTGCAGTAAGCAGGGGCCAATTACCCTTTATTAGCCCCCCCCCCGCGTTCAAGTGTGGCCTTAAGTCGTCTTATTCGGCTGAATTTGACAGAAAACCCACGCACCCTTAGACTAGCCTTTGTTCCTGTTTGTCTCGACGCGATGAAAGTGTTGAAAGATCATCCGTTATCTCTCAACATACTTACTAAACATGTGCGATCTTAATCTATATGATGTATATAAATTCATTTTTCTCGGGGAAGCCCTCAGTATAGCGATATACTTCGCCGAAAGCTCGGTTGAACCCGGTTCCTTGTTTTTTATTTCGTCCGACATTCAACCTCCCGACGATCCAACTCGTAACATAATTTCAATCAATTAATCTTTATGTACACTGTTGGCTGAAAGGATAGAGTTAGTGTCACGAGCGTTTTCATTTCGACCAACACCTTACATAAAGATTAATTGATTGAAAGATGTTATTCGGTCAATCTAACCACGAAATATAATTATAAAATTTATACATTGTCAGGAAATTTTAGATTAAAAAATGAATTTATAC
>CM077107.1:21861852-21902320 GCA_039619505.1 Cimex hemipterus
ATTTTAGATTAAAAAATAAATTTAAACAATGCTAGATCATTTTAGGTTAAAAAATGAATTTATACAATACTAAAACATTTTAGATTAAAAAATAAATTTTTAAATATTATTTCTATCATTGTGCAAATTCATTTTTTTCACATCCTTCATATATTTGTAAAATGTAAACAATGTTTATAAATCCCAGGCCCTGAAGATGTTCTTAATAAGGAGAAAAACGTTGGCGCGATAAAAAAAAATTCTACAACCTTCATCACACCAGACCGCACCTCACGATCACCAAACCAAGACTGTCCAATGGTCACTACACATAAATAGGAATTTTTAATGCATAGAAATTTACATAATACGTAATATACACAAAACTTATATTACGCGATGTAAATTATTTATTATTTTTATATATTGATTATTTCGCAATGATCCCACATATATCTCTTTTCCCCGATAATAAATTTGCCTCTATGGCGGACGAAAAGGGCCAGTGCGCACTAACTTCAAACAATTTTGCATTCGTTATTTTCCGCAACTACACTAAATATTTCTGACGAATGAGGGCCAGGCTTTCGACAGAATATGACATTCCGAGCTCCTAAACAAAGTGAACGATCTTTTCCCAGTCTTTTTCTATCGAATAACTGTCTAATTTGTCTAATCGAACGTTTACCGTTAATTGCCAAGAGGCATTATTTAGACCCTAAGTTATCTCGTCGGAAGATCCGCAAGGCAGCATGTGAGATCCGTTATTTCCACACGTTTTAAAACTCCCACATTGCAGATGATGTATGGCGGAGTTATGCAAAGATGAAATCGCCTAATCTGTTAAACATAAACCCAGGGCTTCATTTGCGAATTAAAAACATGGTGAAAACACTGGAGGATGGTAAAGAAACATCAGAAAATAACAATTGTCACATTTTCCCTGCGCCGCCTTCACGCTTCATTCGTAAAATGACATTGATCAATAAATTTATCCGCACTTAACAAGAATTTACTCAAAATTACCAAAGAGTATTGTTTGATAAGTTGATAAGTACGCTGTTAACGTTGAACAGAAAACAAACAAACTAGCGAATGCTTGTTCGTCCCAGTCTTTCGAAACGATTCGGATGCACCACCCGACCTCAACCGGCAAGGAACGCTTCTTATCTATTGGCAGAAAAGATAGTTTTCGTTTGATGTAATGTTTTTTTAATTTTTATGTAAGCTGTGGCGAATTTCTTATAATAGTACGATGTAAATTTTCTAAGAATATCCACTGATTTGGGATCATTACTGCCCAGTTTGTTTGGATTCTTGTACATCTTTTTTGCTTCTATAGTTTATTTCTTTGCCCCATTAGGGTTCCATTGGTTTTAAGTTGACATGGATTGACCACATTGATCATTTGCTTGTCCCTAATTTGAAATCGAAACACCCAAAAGTCTTCTTGTAAGAAAACGACTTTTACATTTGATAAATTCAAACCCCTTGGATGTACTTTTGCGGAATGTGGGCTTCCACTGCGAGCCCACATTTGAAACCGTACAAATAGGGTATTGAGATTAATCTCCCAATGGTTCATCCGTAAATCTACTCTCCTTGCAGATTTGTCCCTCTGACGCTCTGACCCATAGAGTGAGCACACACCATCGCACATTTTAGCCCCTCGAAATAGAAAATAATAGTTCACCACCGATTTCCTCAATTAACTATAGCAATCTAAATGGACGTAAACTATCAGCCATTAATATTGGTATTATATATGTTTTTGAAACAATTGTTTAAAAAAAGAAAAAATCATGTGTTATTATTTTTCGTAACATCATGTGACGTTTTTACAAGCACAAGACAGATACAGGGTAAAACCAAGATACATGAAACATGTAACCATACAAAAACAGAGGCATGCGAATCAACGGTTGACATCCACATCCAACCATGCCACTGTACGCGTGCGTTGAGCAAACGGCCAGCCAAGTGGAAAAGTGCGAGAGGGATGAGATCATCGACCGATTGAGATGCATAGTCCGGCGTTACGAGCAAGGTCTTTGTTCCGAGCCCAAAGCTAATTTCAAGTCCGAAAAATGTACCTGCGGTCGTAACAAGGAGGAAGTATACGACCCCCGCGACTACCACGAGACTGTCACACTCGACGGACGCGAAGGTAAGCCGGTCTATCACGGAAGCAAAAAGAACGCCAAGAAATGGACACCACCGCTGAAGACCGGATACCAGCAGCCGGGTTCATCCATGCGCTGCTGCTGCAGTAACGAGCCACCTCAGTGCTTCCAATGCACCGTGTGTCCAGCGTGCGGGAACATGCACTACACGCCGGGATGTGGTTCGAGAGGTAATTCGCCATCTCGTTTCGACAATGATCCATGTTCAACGAGCAATATGCGACGGCGGAAACCATACGTCGGCAGTTGCCGCTGGCCCGAAGCCTGTCCGGCTAGTTGTTTCGACCACTCCGATAAACACTGCTAGGGATAAACTGAACAAATGGTGAACAAAATATCCCTTTTGGCCAACTGATAATAGAGAAATGGCTTGCTCAAATATACCACGCGATAAACACGACACAAAATAAAAAACACTACCACACACAAAGATTATGATTGTATAGTAAGTTATAAATTCGTTTGAGTAATTTTTCACAAAGTAAACAATTCTTTTACTCGTAACAAACCATTTAAAACATGCAGTAATTGAAGGTAACATCCGTTTATATTCCTTGTTGTTTCAGCATATTCTTAACTGTAATTAATTTATTATATTAAAGCGATTGAAATTGTGTTTGACAGTAAACCTCATCATCCAATTTATATAAATAAGGTTTTTTAAAAGATTTTTTCATGGTTTTTGGATGTTCTTATGTATAAAATGTATGTGACTCGTACAAAACACAAACGTAGAATTTTATATTTTAAAAAACCTGCATTCAAACGTACAATGCCAATGGAATATTTTAAGCCTATCCATTCAAAAACAAACAGGGCAACAGCAGATTTTATGCTCAATTTTGTTAGTAAAAGATCGCCTCTGAGATGTTTACTCATTGTGAAAAAGCAGTAAAACGTTTGAGGACGGCGGGCAGTGCTCGAATTGACATACGTTGTATACAGAGTGTCGTGGCCGGTTTTGTTTGTTGTTTATCCCCGTTGTTTACCACTTAAGGTGAATGAAGGGCTGCGACCAATGTAGACCAGTTAAGTAGAAGAGTCCGTGATATATGGGCCCACATCTGTTTTTCCCGAAACAGAACTCGAGCCCCTTTTAAGATGCCGAGTTCGGCTGAAATACGCGCCAGTCGATTTGATATTATTTAAATCGTGGACTGTTTCCTGCATTTATCAAATACGACGTCCGGGAAGAATTTCGCCAGATGAAATCTCGAAGTAGCTTTGTAATTTATGCCGCAGATAGATACGTACAACATCATGTGAATGGCGTCAGCAGATATTTATATCATGCGAACAGAAGCTATAAACTATACTCGTTGTTTAAGTCATTAATTCCTACTGGAAATTCGATCGAAGAATTCCACACTCGTGTTGGGCGTTGGTTCGTTGATTTGTGCAGTGTCTTCACATTCACTAACAGATGACTTACATTAAAAAGATTTTTTTTTTAATTAAAAAAAAATGAGAAAATGAAGTTCCCGTGACAGTAATAAGTCCATCTTAGTCTTTTCCTCGTTATATGGTCACCACTCTAAGCTCCCTTTTCAGGCAGTTTTAAAAAACTTTCGGTCGAAGCGGTGAGTTTATAAAGTAGTTTGCGATACGGGAAGAAAGAAAAGAGCCAACATCTATAGAAGGCGCAAGTGAATAGGGAAGGAGTAGAGAACAGAAAAGGTCGCACACATTGTTCCTGATGATAATCTGGAAGCGTATCCCTTTAAGTATGCCACCTAATTACATGTCTGATAACACGGAGGCCTCCTTAAGACGAACCCGTCGTTACAACCCCTGTTTAACTTACTAAGGGTAAACTAAACACTATTTCATACCTCGGCCACCTTATCTCGAAGCTAACTTAACCCTCAGCCGTACACTAACCGTCCTCCCTACACCGGATAACCCTTCCACTACATAACACATCATTATCAACTTTATCCCTTGTATAAGATTACGGTCATAAATAACTTCCCCGTGTCTATGCCCGGGCGTTGATAACCGGGAAGGAATTCGGGTTGATATTTAGGAGTCGTCACTCGAGATACTTCAAAGGTTTATGGCGCTTTGGGTTTAATGGGTTGAAAACTTGGGGGATCCTGACAAACTGTTTCACGAGGAAATTCAATGACTTTCGAGGCTGTAACCTAACGGGGGTAACAGTTTCCTATTAAGACCACTTGGTTCACATTACACCACATTTAGCACATGGATTGCCCTTTTCTTAATTCGGATTCTTTTAATCGAATGTAAAACAACATAAAATCAATGGGAACGTCATTTGGTTACTTAGTTTGAAATTCAGAAGAAATCTATTTTACGAGTTGGCCTCTCAGGGCGTCTAGGTATTTTAAAAGATTGAAAGGCCGCCCGTTTCTCAAGGTCTGTCAGGAGCTTTGGGCGAATTTTCTGACGTGCTCCAGACAGAAGGGGGATTTATGTTAAAAAAGGGTAGTGAGCGGGGCAGGGTTGGATGCGGGGTGTCAATACTTCTCCGGCACCCCTAAGTTATATGGCCGAACAGGAAGTGGCTGTTGTGAATCAGTCAGTGAGTGAGGCCGGCTGAGCGTGTCTGCGTGTCTGTTTGCAAGGATTGGATTTATAGTGGGTGTTTGCAGGATCGACGCGGGGGTGGGTGTGAGATTTGTGTGGCAGCGGGCTTGTATGACTCCCCGCTGACGGATGCCTCAACACGTGCCTTCCACATCCATACACCGGCTTGTTTATTCACGGATTGAAAAGCAAATCAACCTTTTTACGCCTTCTTTCCGACCCCTTAACGTATGAATAATTTTAATTAAAAGTCTTAAATAGCTACATTAATTAATTATTAATTAAATAATAGTTACTTTCTCTTCTTCCACGCTAATTATGCAACAGACAAAAATTAACTTTTAAATGTAATAATGGCAAATCGAAATTTAGGCTAATTCAGACATAATTTTTTTTTGAAACTCGTCCTCATAACAACTCAGCATTGCTTCTTATAGTTTCTTTCTGCCTATAAATACTTTCAAATTATTACGATTGACCATTATGTTAGTTTTTTTAATTGTTCTCTCTCCATTAATTAATATTATACGGGATTATCGAGAATTTTGGTTTAAAGAGTTTAATGAAGGAGTAATAGTTAATTTTTTGTTGTTGTACCATAACAGTAACAAAAACGTGTTTGTAGAGATTAGTGACCGTTAATCGACAATTATTCAGATATCGTGATATGCGGTTTGGCGTGACGTAGGTATCAGAAAAACATTTCCCTTCCCAATCCCTTAATTCGGGAACGCACTTGCCCGATGGAACGACATGCGACGCTACCCAATGGTATGGTATAGTGGAAAAGGATGCTAGGAGGCGGGGTCTGTATACCCGAGGCACTTATTGTACCTTCCTGGTTCTTAGTTTAGGTAATAGACTCAATCCTGTTCCTCAGAAGCATCAGGTCATTGACTGTCATTGCTGCAATTTGGTTCCCTGAGTCTTTTCCATATGTTAGGTTGAACCTCCATTGAGCTGTTGCTTCGCATTCGAAGATGATATGAGTGGCTGTTTCCTCCTCCTCATTACATAATCTGCAAATGGTATCATCATTGTATATGCCCATGTTGGGCAGATGCTTTCTTAGATGCCAGTGGTCAGTTAGTACAATAGTTCCACCATTCTGAGTTTTGCCCTCTCCAATTGTAGTGTTTTTGCTAGTTTTGGTGAGGGTTGTTCCATCATACGTTTACTATGTCTAGCACCATTAGAGTTTATCCATTTTTCTCTTCGTTTTATTTGGATCCATTCTGCGATGGAGGATTCTATGTTTGTTTTTGATATCCCAAGGATAGGTTCGGGGCCTATGTATGGTCTTGCGGATCCTCCTCTGGCCAGTCTGACTGCTTCTTCATTACCCAAAATTCCCTTGTGCCCTGGCACCCAGGGTACTGTCAGGTTGTTATGTTCCCCCAGGTTTTGGAGATTTTGGATGCATTCACTGACTAGTTTTGATGTAATTCTTTTGCATGCCAATGGTCTAATAACTGCTTGGCTGTCTGATCTTATGAGGATTTTTTGTCAGTGTAACCTTTTTTAAAATTTTTCAGGATACAAGCGTTGATGGCGTGTATTTCTGCTTGAAAGACCGAAGTGTACTTCCCTAATGAGTTTGATTGCTAATATTTTGGGTTTGTACAGACGCTACCCAATGCTACCAGAGGCAAATCCAAAGTCCAATTTTCTATAAGGTTGGATTACCCCCGTGCACATATGTCCGATGCTAAGCTACACAACCCTACTCTACGCTCTGCGATACTCACAGTCCAGATTTTCGTCGGGTAGCATCGAGTACAGGACATATTTTTTGTAGTTAATTTCAAACTATGTATTTTTGTCGTTATGTTAATTACAACATTGCTTGTGTTGATTTTAAGTTTACCTAGGAAGAACCAGAGTGAGTGGTTCCAATGTGAAAAAATGTGTTTTCTTCCCAAACGACTAAATGACTGCACATACAGTGTGCAGATCATCTGTGGGTTTGAGATCAAGAAAGAATAGATTGTTATTGGGTGTCCGACAGCAATAAATTGGGTTGATTCAAAACCAACTTTTATGATTTTCTGTTACGTACCACGTTTGTAACAAAAGTATTTCATTTCGTTCGGAACGCGGCTAAAGCTATTGTAGTACATCACGGCCAAACATTTCAAGATCCTAATTCTGCTTAACTCCCATCAAAACAATACGCATTTCATTTATTATAGTGGACAATATAGTACACGACGATGAAAATAAAAGGAAAATAACTTTAATAATTGATCATCTAAGAAATATTTATTGAACGTTGAAAATTAATTTATTTCCAAATTCCATTAGTAGATAATTCCCAAGAAATCTAGGTTATTAAACTATGTGTAGAGGTTAATGACCGTTAATAGATAATTATTCAGATATCGTGAGGTGCGGTCTGGTTCGATGTAGGTTTCAGAAAAACATTTTCTTTACCGTGCCAACGTTTCGAACTTTATTTGAGGTCATCTTCAGTGGTCAAAGTGTTTGTTTTCTGTGTAATTGTGCCATTCTTGCGTGTCGTGTTGGGCACGATAAAGAAAATGTTTTTCTGATACCTACATCACACCATACCGCATTTCGCGATATCTGAATAATTATAAAACTATATTTGCTATATTTTGAAATATCGTCTTGAAGGCTGAGGTATAATGAACCTGCCCCCAAAATGATAAATGTGAGATAAAATGCACATACCACCACAGTGTGTGTGTGTGTGTGTGTGTGTGTGTGTGTTTGTGTATGCATTTTTTAGTTAATTTTTTTCTTTGTATTAGATATTATATACATAATGACAGACGTAATTACATTGCTGAAATTAAATTTGCGTTACATATTTGCAAATTTGTGGTTTGTTGTTGGAGTTTTCCACAATCCTACGCATGCGTACCTTTTTAAATATCTTGAGTATTGTGTCTTGGTGTGTAAAACATTACCGAATATTGCCTATTCTATCTTACTAGTTAAATTACAATGCAGAAATGTAAAACATAATATAAACTTCAAATATAAAAATTGCAGTGGAATTCGGCGTTTGGTTTTCTGTACTTCTACAGTATTAAAAACTTGATGGCCTGGTAAAAAAGAGTCGGCTAATAAAATCAGTTTGAAAAGCGTTAAATATTGAGAAGAAAGAAGGTAGGGTGATTTTATATTTAAGGGGCGAAGCTAATTCCAATATCGGCTGCAAAGTCACCACGGGGGCGGTCGTTGATCATAGAAAAACCGTCCAAAGGATCTCCTTTATAAATTTTATGACGGGTATAAATAAGGTGAGTGTGCGGCTGAAGGAAATACGGGCTTGAGGGAGCCGGGGGTGATTAGAGAGGGGCCGAAGCCTACTAAATAACTTTGCTAATCTAAACCGTGCTGAGTTACAACGTCTGAACCGAGAGCCGTGCCCTATCTCCAATTCGCCGGGACTTATCAAAAACACTTTGACGAACCCTGTTTAAACATGACGTCTCCAAATTACACTCACATCCCCGCCTTCTCCCCGTTCCCGGGCCTAAATAATGGGCCCAATAAAAACCCGTCCCACGTGTGTCGATTGTAAATTTCCCCCGGTTATGTGGCATCTGTGATGATTTTTTTTTTTTATCTGGATGAACTGGAGTGAGCGCTTACAACTAGGGCCGGGTGGCTGCCTATCATCGGGCACACACACACACACACAAACGTTATTCTGCATATTCCTCCTCACCTAGACCGTTTTGCACACAGGGGCAAAGTATGGAATTTACTGGTGCGATACGGAATCGAGATTTACAAGGACGACCGGGCAACGATATTCGAATTGAGATAAAATCTTCCTCTTTTTACCCTCTCATTTTATTTTTTCAATCGGGCCTCACACTTTTTACGCAAACAAGCTCAGAATTGATTCCCAGATAAACTCACGTTTTTATTCTGAACAGCGAATGAAACAAGTTTCCAATATACTAGGTACTATTATATCGAATCGAAGTTATTAACATTTTTTATTCAATTAAATAATTCATTATTTTGTAAATGTATTTGAAATTATGCGTCGGTCTCTCATCATTATCTTAAATATGCGTGACATAGCTCAGGTTCAGTACTTGGGCAGACCTTAGACATGGTCGACATCCGTTACCGCCTTTGCTCGTTTTCTTTTTCGTCTTCTGACCGCCTATCCGTATGCACGGTTGTTCACGTTAAAAAGTGAACCCCCCCCCCCCAAGGGACCATTGGAGTGCAGGTGTATTTGAACCCGGGTCCCCACCTAGTGATTATCATAGTAGATTTCCATCAGCTATAAAGAAAAAGGTCTGCACTTATTTATTTAATTTAAATTAAAACTGTCCTTGTTATGCCAATCATTAATTTTACAATGATATAATAATGTACATACAATAATAATGATATATGTAGAGATTAGTGACCGTTAATCGATAATTATTCAGATATCATGAGATGAGGTCTGGTGTAATGTAAGTTTCAAAAAAACATTTTATTTATCATGCCAATGTTTCGATCTTTATTGAGATCATCTTCAGATCCTGGAATTTACAAACATTGTTTACATTTAACAAATACATTTATGATGTGGAAATATGAATATATACAATGCAAAATATATTTTATATTCAATCAAATTATTTCAACTTCTTATATTTTGCATTGTATAAATTCACTTTTCCACATCCTACATGTATTTGTTAAATGTAAACAATGTTTGTAAATCCCAGGCCCTGAAGATGATCTTAATAAAGATTGAAACGTTGGCACGATAAGCAAAATGTTTATTCTGAAACCTACAACCTACATCACACCAGACCGCATCTCACGATATCTGAATAATATTGATTATATATATAATTTTTCCTCTGTAATTAGTAAATTTGTTTTTAAAACGTTTTAATTAATCCTTGTTATAAAAGGCTTCTGATCCGAAGAATTCCGGTCAATTCAGGACCTCCGGGGCTGCTTCCTAAATTTATTTTATTTATGAGAAATATACGTTGCATATAAATATGCGATTGTTTTTTAGATTCAAACAAGACGGCCCCAACGCTTTATCCTTCCTCTTATTCCTGGCAGTAATAAATTTTACAATAGTGATGAACCAAAGGGGACATTTTTCCGACCAAGAGCGTGTTGATATGTTCTACTATTTCATTGATCTCACACAATCTCGAAAAGGTTTCCGTTCTCTCTCATAAACGACAATATCGAACCTTTACGTGCGTCGGCGGCGTCGAGTGTTGCCGCCTCCCGGGGACCTTTTACGAACAAAAGTTCTGAAACTTAGTTTTACTCAATTTTATATACATTTTAAAATTATACAGTTGTTCATTAATCATTTCAGGTAGAAAATCATTGGAAAAGTTTTGATTATTAAAATGTATACCGAGTAAAAACTTTTATGCTTTGTTCGATCGATATTAATAAATGGAATTAGTCCTTTTTCAAGGGTGAGTTTTGAGCCGTGCAAAAATAATTATTTATTTTGTCAGTTCCAGCCCCAATTGAATATTGTCTTGCGGGAGGTAAGAATTCAATTTGGCAATACTCCTCTTCTCTTGCCGTTTCCCTTGAAAATATGCCTTCTAGAAATGGACTTTTCTAATATTTAATTTTTGAGTGATTCACATAGATTTTGCTTCCGACCATTTGTGGCCTGCCGATCTACCCCGTCGGTCTGTCAGATGCATTTTATCTTTTTGCCAATAGTGACAGGATAAAAATAGTCAGAATCGATCACTCATTTATTGGTAAATGAATCATTTTATTCATACTTAAAACGTTTTGTCACAGGGAGATAGGTAAATGGAATCTTTCTTCGGGAATAATTCTCGGTAAGGCCGCGGCGTCACACCTCTTTATCGGGGCAATCTTTCCGGTCATAAATACGGCCGTGACAAATGGCGATTTTGAGAGAACCACCGTCGTCTGAAACAAATTTACAGTAGTTCAACCCGAGGTTTATTGCATATAAAACAGACGGAACGGATAGATGCAATATCCCGCTGATAATTCAGCCGGCACGAAGCAATTTCGAGAGATGGTCCCACGCAAGTCACGACCCTAAAAAAAATAACATCAATGACCTGCGTAAGCAAAAAATGTCCAAAACGTGGGAATTGTACAGGTTGAAAAATCACGATGTGTTGAATTTTGGTCTTAAATACTATTGTATGGAAGGATCAATTCCAACTGTAGAAATTCCCAGTAGTATTTTCATAGCTGGATCAGACGTTGTATAAAAAAAACGTATACAAAAAAAATCATCAATAGTTTACTGTCAAATCCAAGTCAGCTTTAAACATAACTGATTATTATTATTTCGAGTTCGTGAGATTCCGACTGGTGTGACATAGGTTTTAGGAAAAAAAATTCTTTATCATACCAACGTTTCGATCTTGATTGAAATCATCTTCATGGCCTGGGTTGTTTTTCAGGTAATTTTAATCTGAATTTCATTTTCATTTTTAATCTGAAATTTTCTAGCATTGTATAAATTCATTTTTTAATCTAAAATTTTCTAGCATTGCATAAATTCATTTTTTAATCTGAAATTTTCTAGCATTGTATAAATTCATTTTTTAATCTAAAATTGTCTAGCATTGTATAAATTTATTTTTTAACCTAAAATTCTCTAGCATTGTATAAACTCATCTTTTAATCTAAAATTTTCTAGCATTGTATAAATTCTTTTTTTAATCTAAAATTTTCTAGCATTGTATAAATTCTTTTTTTAATCTAAAATTTTCTATCATTGTATAAATTTATTTTTTAACCTAAAATTCTCTAGCATTGTATAAACTCATTTTTTTAATCTAAAATTTTCTAGCATTGTATAAACTCATTTTTTTAATCTAAAATTTTCTAGCATTGTATAAACTCATTTTTTTAATCTAAAATTTTTTAGCATTGTATAAATTAATTTTTTATCAAAAATTTTTGGCATTGTAAAAGCTATTTGTATATTTCATCCTACATGTATTTGTAAAATTTACACATGTTTATAAATTTTTTGCCCTGAAGATGATCTCAGTTAAGCTCGAAACGTTGGTATAATTAAAAACAATGTTTTTCTAAAACCTACGACACACCATGACGTGCGGTCATGATCTCCAAATAATTCTAATGAACATTGGTAACTATACAAAACTACCATTTAAAAACGTGAGGGTTCCATAATGCGACCTGCTGACCAAATAAGCAAGAACTAGGATAATCAGGATCGATAAACGACCTACTCATCATTCACATGCATCAACGAAAATTCTCAAAATACTATCTATTGATCATATTGTTATGATGATTTTAAACATTTTTTGGAATGACATTATTTATATTATATAACAACAAAAAAAACATTTTATATAAAATTCAACCAACAATTTGTTTTAAATTTTCTGGAACTATCTTTACATTTGAATTTTTCGTTTAGGGGAAAAATTTAATTTTTGTAATTCTTTGCAATTCAGATTTATCTCCAGTTGTATTGATTGCTACAATTTTTGAAAGATTCGGCCGAAATACTCGTTCAATAGTGCTGCTTTCGAGGTTGGTGTGAATTCGACTCGAGACTTTCTTTTTTCCTCCTGGTAAAATAATTAGGATTTGGGGCGAAAGTGCCGGTTAGGAAGCTAAAAGGGATTGATTCGTGTTGGGTGCTGGACTGCGGTCAGGCCGTGATGTGTGGGCTAATCACCCTGCTCTGAGGGATGCCCCTTTGGCTCACTCCCTGATTCAATTTGGCCAGCACCTACTCTTTAATTAGTCCCCTTCAGACAAAACCGTTTTTCTTCCGCCCCTCTTTTCATGCCGTGGATCCAAAACGATAGAAACACTTCTTATAAACTAGGTAGACTTCCGTTGAAGAAGTTATTACTGCTGAGATGTGTTTGAAAAGGGTAACCCGTACCCCAAAAGTTGCAATATTGTATTATTTGATTTTTGTTAACTGAACTAACTGGAAAACATACTTTAGAACGGTGCAAGCTTGATTTTCTCTCTGCAAGTTGTCTTTAAAATTCGTGTTGTACCAAGCAACGATAGCAACAATTGTCTAAGTTATATCAAAACATGTTACAACTAAACACAAGATTAAAAAATCTCTTTTTTCACATGTATCATAATTCTATATTTGCCTTAAGTAAATGATAATTTATTACATTTTATATAATTTATATATAATTTAAATTTACGCAATTCGCTTATGTCTCAGAATTCTGGATAATCGAAACGTAAATAATATTTCATATAACGATTAACAAACTGTTTTGTTGCTATCTATTATATTGACCTGTTCGCACAAACATTTCTTGCGACTTTTCTTCGTTAGTTAATAGTATGCACATTTAAAATTTGGAAATCGTGAGATGCGGTCTGGTGCGATGTGGGTTTTAGAAAAACGTTGGCACGATAAAGAAAATGTTTTTATAAATTGATTTTTTAAACTAAAATTTTCTAGTATTGTAAAATTTCAATTTTTTATCTAAAAGTTTCTAGCATTGTAAAAGTCATGTTTTAATATAAAATTCTCTAGCATTATAGAATTTCATTTTTTATCGAAAATTTACTAGCATTGTATGAATTTTTTATCGAAAATTTTCTAGTACTACATATTTTTAATCAACAATTTTCTAACCATGTATAAATTCATTTTTTATGTAAACGGTTTTAGCATTATATATTTTTAATCCAAAATTTTCTAATATTGTATAAATTCATTTTTTATCAAAAATTTTTGGCATTGTAAAAGCCATTTGTATATCTAAAATTCTCTAGCATCGTATAAGTTCATTTTTATATCTAAAATTTTCTAGCATTGTATTAATTATTTTTTTAATCTAAAAGTTTCTACCACTGCATATTTTTTAATCTACAATTTTCTGACCTTGTATAAATTCATTTTTTCATTTAAAAGTTTTTAGCACTGTATATTTTTTTAATCCAAATTTTCTAACATTGTATAAATTCATTTTTTATCAAAAATTCTTGGCATTGTAAAAGCCATTTGTATGTCTAAAATTCTCTAGCATTGTGTAAATTCGTTTTCTTTCTAAAATTTTGTAGCATTGTATGTTTTTAAACTAAATTTTTCTAGTATTTTTTATCCAAAAGTTTCTAGCATTATAAAAGCCACTTTTTAATCTGAAATTCTCTACCATTGTATGATTTCATTTTTTTATCGAAAATTTTCTAGCATTGTATAAATTCTTTTTTTATCTAAAAGTTTCTAGCACTCTATATTTTTTATTCTACAATTTTCTAACCTCGTATAAATTTATTTTCTTTCATTGTATATTTTTTAATGTAAAATTTTCTTCCATTGCATAAATTCATTTTTTCAATTTATCAAATTATTTATCAAATTTAAACATATTTATAAATCTCAGGCCCTGACGATGATCTCAATCAAGATCGAAACGTTGGCACGATAAAGAAAATGTTTTTCTAAAACCTACATCAAACCAGACCGAATCTCACGATCTCCTCATCAAGTAACGCTAACACAATTTATCATGTTTAGATTTATTTGAGTGATAGTTTTGCATGGTACAGATTTGGCTCAAATCAATTTTGGAAGACGGAAGAATAGCCGTTCGACTATCATTTGCACTCTCGTTTTGTTTTTCGTAACAAATTTTAAGTTATGTTTGAAACTTATATTCACATGCTGTCTTACAATGAAATATTTTACCACGAAGGGAATCTAATAGAAAAAAACGTAATGTGCAATTCAGACAGCAAGTACAAGAACTAATTATTAATTACCTTAAACGTTGTAAGAAAAGCTGTTTGGAAACAGTTTTGAAAACAAACAGTCGATAGTTTAAATAAAAACACATCAATTTCAAAAGTAACATTACATAATTTATTTTTATTTTATTTGAGTTTATTTTATTTATTTTTTTTTTTGTCAGGTTGAACACAAGAAGCGACTCATCGAAAGAGCCCTCAATCATGCTGTCAATAAGACCATATTAGCAGACAGCTGTATCTACCGAAGCCAAAAAGATTGATTTACCAGGTTTTGTCTTTGTCAATATTGAGACGAGGCGGAAAGAGATATTTAACGATATTAGATAATGCTAAGAAACGAAAGATCGGGTAATGTTTTCTCTCTATTATTTTATCATTGAATTATGATCGCGCTTGTGATCAAAACAAAAGTTACATGTATTTTTAGCATTCATTATTCAATTAGAGCAATAGAGAAATTATTATTCAAATTATCGCTTTAAATTTATTCTGACTGGATAAAAACCGTCAATCAAGTACAAATTCCTTTTAAATAAATAACTATATAGAATAATACGTCTTTCTTCCCGTGTCAGCCAAATAAAAATATTGCTTTACATTCGCGTGAGGTTGAAAACGATCAAAGCATGCTGAACGTGTCAACGTATGGAATAATTTATTGCGTGCGATAGGCAATCGGACTGAATAAATTGGCCGTACCTGTATATACGTTTTCCATTCGGCTCGAATGTAAAAAAAAAAAAAAAAAAAAAAAAAAAGTAAAAAATATAAACAACTGATATATACATTTATACATATAATGTATTACATATATATAATATTCGGAGAGAAAAAGAGTCGAGGTATTAAAACACAGGCTATAACAATTTAAACTTATATCTTACGGTAAAATAATTAAAAACAATTCCAAATAATAATCAGTGCTTAAAACCTTTGACATAGATTAAAATTACGATTTTAATCTATCTTACGTACAAATTGTGAATAGACACCTATTATGTTGTAATTTATTTTATTTTTTCTAATAGAAATAAGAAAGTGACGCTTCTTTAGATTTTTTAAACATGCCCATGGGCACCTTCAACACGACTGACAAAAATGACACATCTACCCGGAAAACTCAAACTTTGAGCCCTGAAGATGTTCTCAATAAAGATCGAAACGTTGGCACCACAAAGAAAATGTTTTTCTAAAACCTACGTCACACCCTACAGCATTTCACGATCTCCAAGTAACTAATTCTTAATGAGATACTATGGTAGTAAATTAATTTCGTAAGTGCTCATTTACATGTACTTAAAAACGCAGATAAAATATTCGTTATGAGAAAGGTCCGTTGCGTCACTATAATGAAATTAAAACAATTAACCCTATACCAGACTAAAATATCCTTTACGAATTAAACCACTTTGACAAAATGATTCATGTTATATTTAAATAAAAACAGAATAAAACCAACGTACAACAAAAATAAAATTCATTTGATTGATTCAAAGCAAAAATTTTCACTAAAATAGATAATAAAAACGAACCTATAAAAAGAGAAACATCCCTGACTCTTTAATCAGTCTGTATGTTAACTTTTATGTTATAAAATGCTACAAACTCGGTTATTCATGAGCACCGTGCTCGGATTGGATCAGCAGAATTTCCATCAGGCAGTGGCTTAAACTGTTCCAAGTGTATATCAATATTCAATAGGAGGTTGGCAACGTCTGTTTAATTCAGATTGTATTAACAGAACAGGGAGTGCTAGGTTGAAGAATTCAACGGGTTCATTGGGGTTTTCGGAGGAGAAGAGAGGACTGACATTACCATAGACGGTTTCCCAAAGGACTGCGGATTTATATGCAAAGTGGTATGTGTATCGAGCCGGTGGGTGGGACTTCTGACCATAAATGACTCTTTAAACAGCCCGACGACTTGACTGGAAATGAATTAATTTTAAGAAGCGGAAACTGGCGTGAAACGTCTTCAAAAACCGAGCTGGTACAGTACTCCACAATTCATGGACAATATAATTTTTTTTTTAACAAAACCATAAATTTTACGTTCTCGTGTAGAAGTGTGTAGAGATTAGTGACCGTTAATAGATAATTATTCAGATATCGTGAGATGCGGTCTGGTGTGACGTAGTTTTAGAAAAACATTATCTTTGTCGTGCCGACGTTTCGATCTTTATTGAGATCATCTTCAGGGCTCAAAGTATTTGTTGTGATTGGTGACCGTTAGACGATGATTATTCGGAAATCTTGAGATGCGGTCTGGTGTGACGTAGGTTTTAGAAAAACATTTTCTTTGTCGTGCCGACGTTTCGATCTTTATTGGGATCATCTTCAGGGCCTGGGATTTGCAAACATTGTTTATATTTACTCTACAAACAACTCACTACAAATCAACCCAACATATCTCAACAACACATACACCAAAACAAAACAAACAACAATTTTCTATACTGATAAAACAAAACAAACAGTAGCAATCGCAAAAAAACAGTACAAGGAAAATTTTAACAAAATTGTCAACGACACAAAGACATCAAACAACGAAACGAAAAAGTGGACTCCCAGCACAACACACAAGAATGTCACATATCCCCAGAAAACAAACACTTTGAGCCCTGATGATGATCTCATTAAAGATCGAAACGTTGACATGATAAAAAAAGTTTTTCTACAACCTACTTTACACCAGACAACAACTCACGAACCCAGAATAAGTGTACCATTTTGAGCGATTCTCTATAGATCTATTCGAATTTTAACTCCGTTACGATTTATATTAGTTTATGGTTTTTGTACCGTTGCTATATTTTTTGTCCCATTTTATTTATTTATTTATTTTTATTTTTATTTTTTTTTTGTCAAAGGCCTATTTTCAATATTAGGGGTATTGACGAGAAATTACGACGTAGACTTGTAAGAATCGGCTAGTCAGCTCGATCTAACAGGCCAGAGCCAATGATAGATGTTACTTATTCAGATTTCGTGAGATGCGGTCTGGTGTGACGTAGGTTTTACAAAAACATTATCTTTATCGTGCCAACGTTTCGCTTTTTATTGAGATGATCTTCGGGGCTCAAAGTGTCAAACCTGGAGCTAAAAATGAGAAGCTTTTCTACTGTCATTGAATTTTTTAAAATGTTGTTTGCTGCTTCACACTTGCTCATTATTGCTTCCTGCCCACAATAGTCGATAGGTTTAAACCGTTAAAGACCGATGTACAACTTGTAACGTATTTAACACAATTATAAATTAATACAAATGTATGGGAGGAAGGGGTGAGAAATATATTCAGCCTAATAGAATATTGTTTTTTTAGAATCGTTTCTTAATGGCGGTTGTCCTAAGGTCAAAAAGTTTCATATTATTGTACATACTTTAAAAATGTTACTTTATATATTTTAATTATTCAGAAATCCTGAAATACGGTCTACTGTGATGTAGGTGAGTGCTTTCTCAACACAGCACGCAAGAATGGCACAATTGCACAGAAGACAAACACTTTGAGGCCCTGAAGATGATCTCAATAAAGATCGTAACGTTGGTACGATAAAGAAAATGTTTTCCTGAAACCTATATCACACCAGACCGCATCTCACGATATCTGAAAAAAGATCAAAACGTCGGCACCTTAAAGAAAATGTTTTTCTGAAACCTATATCACACCAGACCGCATCTCACGATATCTGAAAAAAAAATCAAAACGTCGGCAGGTTAAAGAAAATATTTTTCTGAAAACCTACCTCACACCAGACCGCATCTCACGATATCTGAATAATTATTAATTTTACTGCAGAGCATCTATTTTATGTAGCATCGTTTTGATATATTTTAAGGCATAAATTTGGCCTGACTGATGTTATAGGCAGGAAGTCATTAAAAAATGGTATTTAAAAAACATGCCACACAAATACATGATTTGATAAAACCGGGGATAATTTAAATACATACCAATCTATATATTTATAGAAATGATGATTGGTGGAGTATTGACACTATGATACCAGCGGATTCTTCTTATCCATGGACCCAAAACGCTTCTAGTTTCATTTGGCTCATAGACAGTACTGTAAAACTTCCATTAACACCTGCCATCTATAAAAATGAATTATAAATTATTAAAACCTTAACAATAAACAATGTATATCTAGACATTTTTATTGGTCCACACATTGATGTACTATCGGAAAAGTCGAAGTTACTAAAAGGAAATGTCGATGAAGTATGATCAAAAAATTCCAAGCCCTACGGTCGGAATCGAACCCACAACAGCATTATGCATGACATAGCATAATGCCCGCGACAGAAATTTAGTCCTGAAGTTTGATCGTCATACATCTCCAGGATCTGCTGGTAGTTTCTAAATCATTGTACTAAAGTTGAATTTGTGTGAAATGCCAAACTCGTCTGATGAAACAAAACTAGAGGATGCAGGAAGTTCATAAATGACTCAACTAAAACTATTCAATAGCAGTAAAATTGTCTATACCTATGGAACTATAGACTTCCGGACCATCGAACTTTTTTGTCGAGCGGTGTATTAGGAATTAAATATTGTAAAAACCTAAAAAATATTGCATTATTTTAAGAGGGAATACTGGGCAAACTTCATGTTCAACTGAAATTTTGTTAATAATTTAATTACTAAGATTTATTTTAATAATCAGTACAACAATTTTCTGCGAAAAATTTTAAAAATAACTAATTTGCAACTAAACACCCGCGTTTTTGAACGAACAAAAGCCTTAAAAAGGGATCCAAGTTATTTCTGAGAATCATAATTTCCTACGTACAAAGCAAGATCGCTCTTACATGTAACAAAGTACATTTGTGGAAACACGAGCCTGACAAGTACTTTGTAAATTAAAATCCTGCTTCACGGCCTTCCTCAAAACTCACCAGAGAAAATGGAAAATCACTCGAATCGCAAGTTTCACATCGTTTATTCTATCTTAATAAAACTTAAATTAATTTCAAATACGAGTTCGACTGCAGACGAAAAAATATATTTCACGATTTGGATTTGAAGAACACACTTATAACGGAATTAACAAGTTTTTTTAAATTATTTTAAAGATAGTTCCTACTCAGAGAAAATTGCTTTATAACAATCCATATTTCGAGCTTTTAGCTCATCATCAGGTCGAAATTAATTAAATCTGTTCATTTTGGACGATATTTTTTTGCATATGGTCGAGAGGTCGAATCCATTAAAGGATCTCATCTAATCAATTCTCTACACCAGGATAAAAATTTTTACGAAATTAATAAAGAGGTTGTGTGAACTTTTTAGACCTAAAATTGTCCATAATAAACAACCAAATTGAAATAGAAGTATAAAGAACACCCACAACACACTATGCTACCAGCGGATTCTTCTCACCCATGGACCCAAAACGCCGATGGTTTCATTTGGCTCATAGACAGTTAAAACTTCCATTACCACCTGCTATAAAAAGAATTAGAAATTATTAAAACCCAAACAAAAAACACAGTGGGATTTGAACGCACGACCTTCTACTAGATCCGCCATTACTCTACCACTTGAGCTATCGTGACTTGGATCAAGTCGACACTAAGGCCGATGACACACGGAGCAGTTTTGACCGAAGCGTTTACCGCGAGAAAAATCGAGTCGGCCCGTCGTTCTTTGTTGTTGCATTGCACCTGACAGACGTAGCGGTCGTAACCGCCTGTCGATTTTCAAACCGAGTCGGTCGGTCGTGGAGACGACCCAACGCGTCGTTTTTGAAAACGCCAAGCGGTGAGTGGTACACAAGTATTGCATCAGCCCTGACACGTGGCGTTTATTCGAGCTGTTCGTACCTCACTTTCTTGAAGGGTTGTTTGATTGTGAATTATGGAATTTACTTTTAAGATGCAAAAAATAGACGTGAAGAAAAAGATTTGGAATATGGCATTTTATTTTACTATGGAACTCGTCACAACTGCCCATTTACATCCTCGTAAAGTCAAAAAATTCTTCAGGGTGTTTCCTCATCTCTGAAAATGCCCTATTTCTCTTCTCTTCTCGGTAATAGGATGAACCCATATTTTCCTGTGTTTTTCCATTCTCTTCTTCCAACAATAGTACAACAGAGGCACCAGACGTATCTCTTCATCCGGTATTGAACATAATCATAATGTCAAGAAACGAAATTTATTATAGAAAATAAGAAAATTAACAAAATTAACCTTTTATTTCAAAATCAATACAGGGGACATCCAGCAACCGCTGATGGTGATTTCAGTTTCACATCGATGTCAAAATTGGAGCAATCTGTAGAATTGATGGTGTTGACACTGCAACTAATCACTTCTGCAATGTGGTGTTTTGCAGCTCTCCCACTTAAAACCCTCCTGGCCGATGCCTTTATTTTAGAAAAAAGCATATTCATTTGGGTTTAACATTGGGGAATATGGAGGATTATATATTTATAAAGTAATCAGAAGGTAGTACATTCACAGTATTCAGTAATTAGTAGGGCGAACTGTAGTAGTAATTTATTTTGCAATTTCCTACATGATCTTTGCGAGAAACTTAGTGGCTTTAGCTAGCGTTAGAGCTGAACACTATTCTGATAATGGATAATGCAGCCATTCACAGAATGTAAGATGTATGCAATGTTGTAGAATCGTTTTCTCACACCATCAAGTACTTGCCTCCATATTCCCCAATGTTAAACCCAGCTGAATATGCTTTGTCTAAAAAAAGGCATCATTCAGGAGGGAGGGACATTGCAGAAGTGATTAGCTGCAGTGTCAACACCATCAATTCTACAGATTGCTCCAATTTTGACATCGATGTGAAACTGAAATTACCATCAGTGGTTGCTAGATGTCCCTTGCATTGATTTTTAAAATAAAAGGTTAATTTTGTTAGTTTCTTATTTTCAGTAATAAATTTCGTTTCTTGACAGTATGATTATGTTCAATATCCCCCTTTACCCCATTCCATTTGAAAAGTATTAAATTGCTCGGGAAACGAATTAATTTGCTTGGGAACGGTACTAAGTTGGTTGGGAAAAAGTATTTAAATTGGTTGAAAAAAGTACCAAAAAGCTATATTTATTAAACAGGACTTGTTATACTAACTGCAAAATAACACCTTGCAACGTTCAACGCTTATATGCACTGCTGTAGGATAAATTTAATAGCTGAGAGAAAACAAAACCGCTGCATGTGGAACCACCTACCAAGACCGAAGCGTTCATCGTCAAAACCGCTCCGTGTGTCATCGGCCTAACTTCACATCTCAACCACACCTTTTGAATTTTCCCTTCTTTTTGCCATTTTTTCAATAGCACAAGTGGTAAAGCAGCGGCGTAGCCTAAGAACGTGGGTTCGAATCCCGCTAGGGACGTTGACTTTTTATCTCAACTAAAACCCTTATTAATTGAAATACAACAGTGAGAATTAGTTTCAATAAAGGGAGAGAACTATATTGGTTTTAGAAATGCGAAATTAAAAAATTAAAATTGAACATGGAGAGAGATGAAGTAATAAAATAATAGATTTTGATCATCTCCCATTTTAAATGCGTATGTAGATAATATTAAACGTCCAAATAATCAATTTAATTGTTATTAATTTTATCATAATTTACTAATCTATTATTAAGTTATTAATTCAATTTTTATCTTTAATCACTAATTTATAATTAATTTGTTACAGTATTTTTTAATATGATGTTTACTTTCGTTGTAACTCCCGCTTTTCCCACGTTCAAATTGAGCGCAATTAAAAAAACAGCTGTTAATTGGGACGTCGCGTTGGCGGGAGAATCAGCGAGTTCACTTTTGCAATTCGTACCCTGATGATGAGCGAAAGAGCCCGAAATCAAGTTCGTTGGAAAAAAATTTACTGTAAGTAGAACTATCTTTTTAAAAAGAATTGGGGAAAAAATTCAGCGGTTTTTCTAGCACTTCTCTTAACACGGCCTAGTTGGTGTTAGTTAAAAGAGATCGATTGTGATGAAAATAAGTGGCTCGCAATGGCAGAGGAGGAGTAACTAACTATCTGACTTGAGGGGAAATATTTCCAAGGGAGAAACGTGAGCCAAGTCAGTAGTAGACAAAGGCCAGTAAGCATTGTCTAAATAGATCTCCTTTCGACATAGCGGCCCGGTAAATCACAAAGAAGTGCCTTCATCCTTGATGAATCCCCAGATCTGGCCTTTATCCAAAACACTTAACCATCGGTAATAATACCTACGCTCGACTTGAGCCTTTTTAAATTCTACCTCCTGGAACCGGTCGGATTGATCCAGTTTTTAAACTGTTTTTCAATTCATAGTTAATTCAATTCACGTTTTAAGCAGGAAAAACTCACGTCGTTTATCAAGTTTCAAGGAAGAAAACGATTCTACCGAATCCAACATACTATTGGTGTATAAAACCGATTTAACTTATTATCATATTTAAAAAATGTTACAAAAAAATATACTCCAACGTGTCCTGATAATTCTTGCTTTATTAAAGGACGGGAGTTTTCGTATTTGAATAAAAGATAGGCAAATGAAAAAATATGTCTCACTAAAATTTATTGACGTGTGATTAAAATTAGAAAATGGTTCATGTAATAGTAAGGTCTACCTGAGTTAATACTTAATGACGACATATTGAACCGAAGGACATGGGATCGAAACCCGCTCGTGGCGCTAACTTTTTCATCTCAACCAAGACCTCACATAAAAAAGGTTAATTAATTGATAGACGTAATTTGATCAATTAGACCATTTAACATAATGAATTTAATACTTAATTATTGAGATATCGTGAGATGCGGTCTGGTGTGATGTAGGTTTGGTTAAAACATTTTCTTTCTCGTGCCGACGTTTCGATCTTTTATTGAGATCATCTTCAGGGGTATAACAATAAAGAAAATGTTTTTCTCAAAACCTGCATCTCACAATATCTCAATAATTATCGATTAACTGTAACAAATTTCTACACATAAATTCTTAATATTTGAAGGAAAAACCGCGATTGTTATATACTTCTAAAAAAAAATTTTTTTTTGTGCACGTAAACGATTAACAGGTAATAACTTAGCATTTACGTATAGGTAATATTAAATACGAGAAAGGAATCGATTTATTGGGTTGTCCGAAAAATAGCGCAGGTTTCCACGTTTTATTTCAACTACTACTGTTTAAGTTCGATGGATTATTCTTTTGTTGAAATGTCAACACTTATTAATCTTCCTCCCAAAATGTTTCTTTACCTTAGAAGTATTTCGTTAATGGGAATAATGCAGTCTTTAATTGGATTAAATTCTTTTTACCATTTTAAACTCAGTCAGAACGGTGCCCAAACGGTCAGACACAATAATGGAGTTTGGAGCGATGGTAGTGTCAGTGACGTAACCGTTCAGAAAGGTTTTAAAAAATCCGAGAGGGGGACTTTAGTCTTGAAGACAAAGAAAGTCGTGGAAGGATATCTCTCCTAGATAATGATGTTCTGCGAGCTTTGGCGGAAGAAAAGATCTGTTCCAGAACTCGCAGAGAATCTTCAGTCGGCTGAATAACTTGTAGGAATTGTAAAGATGAAAACAGCTCAAAAGTTGGGTTCCGCAGGTGTTAAACGACTGCCAAAAAAATCCTTATCATAATTTTGCCCAACACGTCTTTGACGAAACAGAAACGAACCTTTTCCGAAGAGAATTGTTATTTTTAAGGACAATTCTCCACTATAGCAGCAGACCTTTTGGACGGTTGCTCGGCTAAAGAAAAGCGGCACCACATTTTCCAAAGCAACCAAACTCATAATAAAAGTGATGGTGACACTTTGGTAGGCTTCATGTTGGCTGATTTACTACAGTTTTTTGAATTCTGGCGAAACAATCAATGCTGAAATGTACTAGTCTGAAATTGACCCAATGTAGCAGATTGGCATTAATGAAGCCATTTTGGTCTAGCCGATTCTGACTACGCTTAGCCTTATTTCTCACAGCAGCAACATGAGAACTGTTGCATCTTGGAGATGTGGTTCTACCTCACCCTCTCTATTTTCTAGACCTCTCGCCTACTGGTTACACTTTTTCACAGACCTCTGAAACGTTTTCCAAGATAAAAAATTATTAATAAAATAAAACAAAAACAATTGTTAATAATAATGCTTCAAAATCCTATCGAGAGGGTATAGAGAAGTTGCCATAACGTTGGGAGAGTGCATTGAGCGCGATATGTGGTATGTTAATTAATAACAAATGTTTAACATCATTTATTTAATAGTTTTTATTGTATAAACATAAAATTACATTATTTTTTAAATTAATTTATTGTTTAGTTAGAAAAGAATGTATGCATATGTTTTGATTTGATGCTACAATTAGTGACGTACGATACCAATCGAGTAAAGTATCTAGTATTTTCTTCTGACACCGAGTACTTTTGGTGTCGAATATTGACATTCGCTACAAGTACTGTACTGAGTACTTTTTCCAGTATCGGTAAAAATACTCACATAGATTTTTCAAATTGTTCAGTGTTCGAGTAATGTGTGGTGGTAAGTGGCCGTTAATCGATAATTACTCAAAAATCGAGAGATGCGGTCTCGGGTGGTGTAATTTCAGAAAAACATTTTCTTTATGGTATCAACGTTTCGATCTCTATTGAGATCACCTTCAGGGCCTTTATATTTTACAAAATCATTTTTTCACCTCTTACATGTATTTGTAAAATTTAAAGCTTCAGTGATCAATATTAATCTCGATAAACGTATTATATTCTAAACCTTGTTTATAATTAAGAAACAAATTGGAATTACATTTATAAAAAAATCATAAAACCGTCACTCTTTCAAATTATTTTACAATCCGGCTTTAAACACCGTCATAAAAAATGTCCAGACCGGAATCCTACATCCTACACGTATTTGTAAAATATAAACCTACTTCATGTTGAAATGTTAAGTAATATTGAATTTTTATTTACCGAAACTTACCTTTCATCAAACTGAGAGTTAAACAAGATTTCTAAATAATTGGTTGGCTGAAAACTCTGCTGATGATTTCTGGTTAATCTTCTTTCCCGCGTCATATCTAGTCGTCACACTTTTCATTTCAGTAATTTTTTATAAAATGTTTTATCTTCGTGTCCCTAAAATGTACGTCTTCCTTCTCGTAACCTAATCATGTCTTCTCTCAAAATTAAGATTCGGTTTTATTTTACAAAGAAAACTGAATCGTCGGCATCTTGTAAACTGTGTGGGCATACGCTTAATCTTTCAAAACATTTGAAAAGAAAACACCCACATCAATTTTCTCAAAACTCGATAGCTATAAAATTGAAATATCAATTTTGTTGAAATGTGGTGTCAGCGTTTCCATGTTCTTACCTACGTACCCACTGTACGAAAAAATACTTAAAAAAATGAAAAAAAAACTGCAAATTTTTGTTTATTTTAACGGCCACAAGTCAAAGGGCCGCGGTAGCCGAGTGGTTAGCGTGAGAGACTATTGGCTCTTAGATCCCGCGGTCGTGGGTTCGATTCCGACCGTCACCTCTGTCCTTTTTTTCTCGCTACCCCCCCCCAAAAAAAAAAACGAATACGCATAATAACCTGAGGGTCTTTGGCTAATATGCACAGATCATAAAGCCAGGAAAAAAACGACAAAGTACTCATATGAGTAAAGTACATGTTAGTATCGAATAATTTCTGTCGATACTTGAGTAGAATCTAATATTTCTTTTATTACCAGTATCGAATATTTTCTGATCTCGTATTTATCACTAGTTATAATAATCGATTCATTCAGCAATTCTATGATATCTGATTAATGCTTAGTTTGTAGCCTACCACCAACGTCATCCTTTCACATTCATAGTACATCATGAGATCTTTTGTTGGTTTTTGCTTGTTTCGTCTATCCGACGCATTTTGGCTTTCACCCACTTCAGGTATGCGTTTATTGGTGGATGAAGTGCGAAACTGTATATGTAATTGTATGCAATATTAATTCAAAACTTTTGCTTAAACCTCACTCTAACGTTCGTGCAAGTTGTGCTGTTATGTGAGATATGTTGGGATCGGCGAGATGATAAACTTGCTTTCTGGGCTGTCGTCGTAGATGGGCATTTAATCTTTATTGTGGATTTGTGCGGTTCATATAAAAATGCAAAAAGCCCGAGAAACAAGGAGAACAGGAAAAACTTGATATAAATTTTAATTTGATGTTGTAATAAATAATTTGAATAATGCGAATAAACGTTTTATAGACAAAAAATTACAAATTTATGTATTTTAAAATGGGCATGGAACGATTTTGTTGACAGTTTTACCTCTTACAAATGGAACGAAGCTGTAATTTTGTTAATGCAGCTCTTTTGTCATAAAGACAAAGCAGAAGAAAGGAATTGCTTTTTCTTTGCCGCGGCTCGCCAGCTAAATCGAAATATCCATTTTTATATCTGGATAAAAATGAAGTACTTTTCTCAGTTCGTCGCCTGAGACGTCAATAACCGGCGTTTGTAGAATAATCCCAATCTCACTCAATCGGGAAGAAAATCAAAAGAGCCCTCCGCGCCCCCCTTTAAATGGGATGAAGACAACGTTGCAGCAATACGTCAAAAACGCGTCTTCCGCCAGGGGGCGGCGGATGATTTTGTCTTGAGCAATCAGCCCCTTCCGCCCTCGAAAACCGCTCCCGACACTCTGACTCTCACGGTTGACAAATGAGCGAACGAATGAAGGAAGAAGTCCAACATTGCGAATCACGGCATAATCCCCGTTTACTCAAACCCTTTCTGCCCTGGAAAATCCGAGGCTTTTGAACAAATCACCCCCACCCCCGCCTTTTAACTTCTCCCCTCGACGCAGAGGTTTGTCCGTTAAAAAAACTAATCAAAGTGAGGCAATAAAAAGACGGTGGGCGTAACAAAAGGGCTCACCTTTCTAAAGAGTCCCTTAACTCTCGGCTTCTGCACCCACAACATTTACACAGCACAGAAGACCCTTTTTCCGACACACCGCCATATATATATCGACTTTTTTCACACCCAGTTACCCTCTGAAAGGCTCCTAGCTAAAAGCTGAAAAAACTATCTGACAGTTTTATTAACACAACACTTCTCCCTCTTAGCTGCCACGGAAAATTATCAGAAAACAAAAAATCTATTATCACAATTTTTCATTATGTACTAAAGTGATTTCAGTTTACGACCTTATACAATTTGGGCTCAACATTGTCTTATGATTTTTTTTTTAATTTAACGAATGACTTTCTTAAAGATTAGTTAATATATTAAATTAATTGGGCCGTGAAACCTATTCGATTTAATCAGCAAAACGATAAATCACCATGGAAATTTCATATATCGCCGAGAATCAATTAGATTACACAATATTTGAAAAATGGCAAAAAGAAGGGAAAATTCAAAAGGTCCGTTTGAGATGGACGTTGGTGTCCGAGTGGATCCGATAGCTAAAATGGTAGAGCAGCGGCGTGGGTTCGAATCCCGTTTGTGACACTGAATTTTTATCTCAACCAAGTCCTCACTTAAAGACTTATTGAAAATTATTATTTATAATAAATTAATGTAATATATATAATATATACATGGTAAATCAAATCCCAATTCTGATGTAGATTTAGAGAAAGGAAAGGGTGGTCGTTAGCAGAATGACAGAGGGACGCATATCTCGGAGAATCGATCCTTTGTCAGGATTGGCCTTTCTTCTGAATCCGTCGTTGTGACGATAATAAATTAATCCAAGTCTTGAGATTTCATAACAACGTTTATTAACTAAATCCACAAAGGACGCATTGAAGCCGAAACAAGACACTCGAAAGCGCGCTAATTCCATTAGAATCTAACGAAGGTTGGGTCGTCTTTGCAACCGACCGACCAATCTGTACAATTCTCAACTACTGCCTGCTGACAACGGTTATAATTTTTTTTTTAGCACTGATTCTCCACCAAAACCTCCACAGAGAGCTCCACAAGGTGCTTGTACGACCCTCAGGTTTCCCTATATGCATGTAGAGGGTCCGTCGTCCAAGGAGGATACGCGAAATCTGTTACCTCAATCATTGCACAGTAAATTATTGATTAGTTAACTGAACAATTAACTGTACAAATAAATAAGTCTTCTTCTCATACTTGTATGTTACGGCCGTACGCTTCCTGGCCGAGCCGCGGTGATCGGCATGTTGACAACAGCGGAATTAACTCGTCGATAACAGGATTGTTGACATGACTCGGAGTTTTACTTTTGCTTACGCTGGAGCCTTGGTCAGACCTACCGCTTGGCCTGTTGCTGCCCGCATCTGCCGCTGCGTCAACGCGTCACCTGACTTACCTTTCGCCGGCTAAATGTGGGTAGTCGTTGTTTTGTTTTTTGTTCTTTTTTTTAAATTCTTCTCGAATTTTTATTTTATTTCATTTATTTTGTAAGAAAACTTTTTTTGTTGTAATTTATGCGAATGAGCCATTTAGTTGTGTCATTTACTTTTATATAAGTATTTTTTTGTAAAATAAAATCAGAAATTTATCTAGCTTATTGGTACAGTCATACCTCGACCCTAACTTGTGGTCGCCGAAGCTCCAACAATACATATATATATTTGTTTTTTCGGTTATTTTTTGTGGGGTGAAAGATTACGTGAAAAAAAGGGCCAGGGACGACGGTGGGAATCATAGAACCTACGACCGCTGGGTCTACGCAACGAGAGTCTATCAAGCTAGTGACTCGGTAACTGCAGTCCTTGGGTGAGGATTATACCAGTTGTAGTCATTGATTTGTATGGAGCTGACCTCATATTTCCATCAATAGTTAGCGAGTCGACCTCCTTTTCTAAAAGCACCTAATTCAGATTAGATAATTTTGATAGGTCCACGGCTGCGTTCCAGGAGATTGAAGAGAAACTCGGTTTTCCGCCGGATGTAAAACACCAAGCGCATCAGGACAATAACAACCAGCCGTACTGACGCCAACTGAGTTTACAAGCCCGACCTCAACGGGGGCGTCGGTGGCCGCAAGGTTTCGTCTTTGACAAGGCGAATCCATTGTATGATCAAGGTCCCGGGTTCGAACGCAGGGCCGCATGGATTCCGATTTACTTACAAATGGGCTTTATTTGACCTCTGCTGTTGCGAACCCTCGTAAAAAATAGAAAAAAAAGGAAAAAAAGTTTGTAAACGATAAGGGGGAAAATGGCTCAGAATTCAAGAAGCTCTTCAAGGTATGAATTTCGAAGACACCCCCCCCCCCAGGTTAAAAAGTTTCAGCTGTGTGGTCTATCGAGGCGAAGGCTGTTTTGAAGCTATAAAACAAAATATTTTGTAAAAATTCTATAATAAAATTTATTGTAGCCAATCTATAGAGAAATTTACATAAATAATGTTATAAATATTCAAAATATAATTTACAAACCAAAATAATGATGCTAAAGAGTATTTCTATTTTTTTAAGGAAAACGTCTTTTATTAACTTTTAAGTTACAATAAACGTATACAACAAACATGAAATAAGATTGTGATTATGAGAACATAAAAAGAAATATTTATACTTTATATAACTTATTTATTTTTTAAGTTTTGGAAAGGTTATTACTATATTTATTATTCGTTATTTTAATTGCTGCTAACAACACTTTTGAGAATAAACAAAAACTGCTTTTTTTCTTAGGAATAAATCATCTGTCTAATAAATAAAATCACATACGGTGAAAACAGCACAAGTTCTTTTCACGCCCACGAGCATTACATAACACCAATCTCAAAACACAAACACTAACACACCAAAATGAACAAAAAATACCCTACACCCTACGACAAAACAAGGCCGGAAGGTCGGACGACATTGAGGACGGTCGACAACAAGACGTCCATCGTTATGTGCAAGCGGAGGGATCTGATCTCCAGGATTAGGGAAGTGCTCGACAGAATGGAGTACGAAGACGTTTACTTCCCTTCTCCCAAGCTTTGCATTATGTCCGGGAGGTGCAGGTGCAACGATCCACCTCCTCCTGAACGAGAATACTACCCGGCGCAGACCCTCGACGGACAGATGGCTCGGCCGAATCCAGGGCCGGTCAAGGACACCCGCGGAATGGCTAAGTGGGTGCCCAACTACCCAAAGATCACGCAGCCGATGCATATGAACATGTCCTGCTACTGCCTCCCACTGGTGCCCAACCCCAACGATTGCCTTTGCTCGCCTGGGCAACTCGTCTACATGAACAACCCGAACGATGGAGAATACTTCATCAGAAAATGCTACGATGAGAACAACAACGAAATCGAAGTATTATGCAGGAGGGCACCCTCCATGAACTGCGCCCGTATGTTAACGTGTGGGATGCCTGTTTGTTGAACTATTGCTGTTTCCTCATTGCTCTGTGTTCGTCTGTCAAGTCATTTTACGCAATTGTTCCAACTATAAAATAAACCACATTAAGAGAAATAATTCTTTCATTTCCTAATCTTTAAGTGGTGTTAACATTTAGTTATTCCATAAGTACAGGATAAAATTTTTTTAAAGTTTTTCCCCATTTTTTCTGTTTTTTTAAAGGCTGTTAACACATTTACACTTTTATTTACGATAAAGATAGAACATCAGATGTAAAATTGTTATTTGAAGTTTGATATTTTATTACAATATACTAACTTTTCTCTTGCTCTTAGTGTGAATTTTAGACCGCATAATATGCTGGTCTCACACTGGAACACAGTACGTAAGATTTCTGATCGTACTCATTGGTACAATTTTGTACAAACTTTACCAACCAAGGGTAAACTAACTCGTATTAATCTGAATACAACAACCATTACTATGACGGTTGAAAGTCATTTCAAAAAGACACCGATTTTAAAACCGTCACAAAAGCAATTTTCTGGTGTCGCAGCTAACGTCTTCCGGATAGAACATGCAAGTTTAAACGTTAATTTTTAATGAATTTTTAGGCTCACTTTTGCCTTTAAAGCATTGACGATTTTCTATGAGACGGGGGTCCACGTCTTCCGAGGAGTTGCTACCCAAGGTTCCCAACCCGAAGCCACTCCTGATGAAGTTGGCTGTACCGGAGGCAGAGAAGTGTTGAGCGAGTTGATAGAGCAGAACTGCGTAGAGAAGCTAGACAATTCTTCGCACCCTACAAAATCTCAATGTACTATAAAGGAGAGGAAGAACACATGAGAGCGACTGATATGGTATGCAGATGGGTTCAAAACAAACAAAGGCACCGGTTAGGGCATTTACTATACAAGTAATTAAACTCATTAGTAGGCAAGTACAGAGTAATGAATATCATAACCGTACAGCGAAGCACTCATGCTGCACATGCCAAATTTGCAAAAAAAAGTAGAAAATTTAGAAAATCTAGCGGCTCTCCACTCAATTATTTTGGTAAGCTTGTGTCCGAAGATTAATTTTGTCTTAGTAAATACTTTTTCCATTTACTGTTGTTAGCTTAAAATTACACAAAGTAAACCGAAAGAGGACAAATCCTCCTGCATCCTGGAATCCATTGTAAAACCTAAGGATTGAACTAGACTGCACAGTGTTAACGATTCAAACTGTCATTTGAACGTTTTTATCCCGAATAATTTTTTCACGGTTACGTAAATATTGTTTAAATTTCCGATCAACTTTACAGACAGATTTGGACCGTGGTCTTTGTTGTTTTACCGATGGTTTAACGTACCATTAGAGTTGTTCTGAGGATTCATGGTTTCTTTTTGTATTTACATTAAAAAGTACAGCAATATAAAATTGCTTCTGACAGTCAGAACAAGGAAGGGTAGGCTAATCTGGTTTGTTGCAACAAACCAAATTACACTTTCGTCACCAGATACCAAAACGAAATCTGACGATTTTTATTTACTGATCCACAATCTTAAAAGCAAAATCGTAATTACTGAACCCTTACTGCAATTGCTTTTAAGCAAGTATTATCAAATTCATATCTTTCAAAAATGCCTGTCTTCCTCTTTGTTTCTTTTCCGATAAACAGCATCGCAAAGTGGAAATTCCGGAATTCATAAATAGATTCGCGTCTGTCCGAGAAAATATTGCAGCATTATTTTTTGTACTGTTTATTAAAGTGGAGCTTAATAAAATACTTCAAGACGAGCATAAAAAGCCCTCAATGTTAAAATCCCTGCACGTCAGAGGTCTTGTCTCACAAATCTACTCTGGTAAAAAAATAACAGCGGCCTTAGAGGGAGTAGCTCCTTTATTCACAGAAACGCCCCCTCGCCCCACGGAGGAGAATCTAATATGTGCTATATTTCACCCGGCCGGGGTGTATATCTCACGAAAACAATACGCGGGGGATGTTAATTGAAGATGGTCGTAAAAAAAGGAGAAAAGGGAAAGCGCGGAACGGGGTTCGAAACGTCCTTTCAAGGGCATAAAGGAGACCTCGGAGGAAATGGGTTAAAGCGGAAGCGGGGAGGGAACAGGAAATCATGGCAAAGAATTATGCACACGTTGAAAGGGACTTAAAAATAGGAAATGGATCCGTACTATGAACACGGGAGAGACGACATTACGCCGTAATAAAATTGGTACCCTCCCATAACCAGTCGGTAAATCACATTAATATCACCAACGTTACGTAAGCGTACATAAGTATGCCATTTTCGATTAGGCTTAAAAACGACAACTGTTCTTGATACACATAACCTCGACAAATATATCCATGTTGAACCGGCAAACGGGCACTTAATGGGTCGCGAGTTTTTTGTTTGAGTTAATCGAACGCGTTTCGGCATTCGCCATCTTCAATGAAAAACTGTCTGTCATTTAGTCTGGGTAGGGTTTGCGTCCGTCGCTTGTCGCTGGGGGCGTTGCGTTAGGGGGCAGTGGTCTCCATGTTTGTTGGTCGGTGGCGATTATTTCCGTTGTCAGTTATTATTTGTGCGCTGATGGTTTTTTTACTAGTATTGGTTGCAATGTTTTGTTCTTCTGAACGTTTCGTTTTTTGTTGTGAAGTGTTTTTAGTGGTGTCAAGGTAGTGTGTGATTGTGAAGTAAACTACTAAAAAGAAGCAATGGAAATAACCGTCACCAAGACCGACCAACGAACACGGAGACCACGCCCCCAACCGCAACGCCCCCAGCGACAAGCGACGGACGCAACACTATCTAAACCCTACCCAGACTAAATGACAGACAGTTGACAGACAACTCGCAGACCAAACCCTATCATCTAAAATAAATATATCCATCTACACATTTTTTTGTTATTTTTATTTTTTTTTTTTAAAGAGAGGATGGAGAAACATAAACCAAAGCCAAAACCAATTTAGCAACGAATAGATTTTCTTGGGATATTTTACAGCCTATCTGCATCTTACACCGTAACCACTAATTAAAATATGTCTATAGGAGTCATGATATATATATAACGTTTCAGACACATTAGGTATATTATTTGAAAAGAGACTGTAAAAATTAGGCATAAATATAGCTTATATGAGTGTAGAAACAAAAATATAGTTTTAAAAATGACTGCGTACTCCTGTGGATTATAAGTTTGTATGAAAAAATAATGAAATTTTAATTAAGGTTTTTGTGTCTATAATAAAGTCAGTGGCACTAGGGGGATTCGAACCCACGGCCTTCGGCTAGATACGCGGCTACTCTATTACTTGAACTATCGTCAATTCGATCCACTCCTGCACTAACTTCCCATCTCAACCGCACGTTTGAATTTTTCCCCCTTTTTGCCATTTTTCGTGTAATTATTTGATTCTCAATGGCGACAAATGAAACGGCCACGGAGAGCTTTTTGTGAAGTACACATGGCAAAAATGGCACTTTGTATAGTATTGCTAACATATTTTAGCTAACAAAATGCATTATACATCGTATGAATTATTTAAAAAAAAAAATTATTATAAGCAATATTATGGAATTATGGAGCACCTTTGATTTTTCACAATCCCTTAACTAATTTTCGTACAGTAGACACAATTATTTCTACTAAATTTGTATGCTATTTACAATAAAAATAAAATAAAAATGCTAGAGAAAGTAAATACTACAAAATAGACAATATCCCTTTTTTTCCGAGTTTAAGGTATATGTAATGAAATAAACGTGTTGAAATAATTATTTTTATTTGGAAAAATTTTTCCTATCGTTTTAGGCTGACGATTCTCCATTTTCTGTCAGGCAGGCCAACTCAGGTTTTACAGGTCCATCACCTCCCTTAGAACATGATTGCAAAATCCCGATTTATGAGACTTATTTTATGACTTATTAATTATGTTGGTTATGGTTATTAATTGATACTTTACATAAACTAAATTAACTGATTCCTTTTCCTCGCATCTTTGTCTTCTGTTATTATTTCTTAACCGTCCTGACGTTCCTGAAATTAGGTAATCGATTTTTTTTTAAATTTTTATTGTACCCGACAACTATTCTATTGTTAAGCCAGAAAGGAAATTGACATTCGATTATAATTCCCAATGGAATACGTTCTATTTTTTTACTTTAAATTTTCAAAAGAGCAATAAATTTACAGTCCAAACGATTTTAAGTTGGTGGATAACCAGGAGGGTTACGTGAAATCTCAATCGAAACTTCAGGGACTTAGAAACACTTAAAGTGAGATCAAGGTTTTGGAGGAAGAGACACTTTGTCTCCATCAATCCTCGGAGCAAGGACAGCATTTTAATTAAATCGCTTATCGAGAGATGAGAGGAGAAAAAGAGAGAGAGAGAGTGAACGAGTGAGTGAACGGGGGGGGGGCTATGACGGTCTCAGCATCTGATCGGCCACAAAACTCAATCTTCCCTTATTTATTAGACCTGGTTTAAGATTTGTGCCCTGGCCGCAATCCCTATCGCCCAGCCCATCTAACAAACATATCTCACCCACCTTTAATTCCTTTCAGGTCCTTTTTTGTCTAAAGGCTGTCAACAGCTTACTCCATTGTTTTTCTCCGGCTAAACAATACTCGGTCGGAATTTAGAAAATTAACTGCTTATCCTCTCTTTTACTTTTTTTTTTTTTACTCGGCCGGTAGAAATTGTGTAGGTGACGGGTTTTATCGGCATCTACGACAATTCAGGCATAAAACAAGCTGTTCAGTTACAAGCAGGACAGTACCACCGTTAAGAAATTAAAGTAACGTTTTTCTCTTGAATCAATTATTTTCCTCGAAACATCCATAATTACATATCTATACCTTTTTTTTTTACAACGTATACTTTTCCTTCGATTCTTTCATTTTTCTAGGTTTACGGTCCGATTGACCAAATAAATTATGTTCAAATAATTAATCATTTTTAATCTAGGTTTTGGTTGAGATAAAGTCAGTGTCACGAGCGAGATTCGAACCTACGTCCTTCGGCTAAATACGCCGCTGCTCTACCACTTGAGCTATTGTGACTTCCACCCACTCGGACACCAACTGCCCATCTCAACTCCACCTCCCCACACCTTTTTGCCATTTTTCACATGTGATCTATTTGATTCTCGTTATATTTCATTTATATTTCTTCCATAACTAAAACGATTTGTCTCATTGAATTTTCTCACCCCGAATGAATGCGGATCCACTATGGACGAGAAGAAAAAGGTTGCACACTCAACATGATCGTAATCTTCTCAACGCATTGATAAAATTTAGAAAGTAAAAAATTTCGTCGAAGTACTGAAACTCATAAAAATATCAATAGTTTCATCAAACGTTATGTTTGGCTCGAGAAGTCTCGATATTAAAATGGTTTTGGTCTTGATCTAAGTAATTAGCTAGTTGTTCTTTTAAATTATCTTTAAACATGTTTAGACAGTTTTTTACTTTTTTTGTTGGAAGAAAGAACAACGAAGGTGAAATTGTCTTAGTCATATTTTAAAGTGTTAGTCAGGTATGTGTCAGTACTTACTAATAATGTGGGTATTTATTTTTTTAATCATTTATTTTCCATTTGATTTCAATTTGAAAATGGGTTAAAAACAGCGTAGTAAGTATGGTAAATAGCATGGTATGTTGGCTAGTTTCATAGAACAATCTCGTCTCCGTCGAAAACGAAGGTAACGGCAGCATCTGTCGTCGTGAGTAGGGAAGCTACGACAGCGGCGTCGTAAAGAGCAGTCTTGACGACTTTTGCCGGATCTATGATTCCGGCGTCGATCATGTTGACGTACTCGTCCTTCATTGCGTCGTATCCGAAGTTGGGCGGCATCTTCAAAAGCTTTTCTACGACTGCACCAGCGTTGACGCCGGCGTTTTCCGCGATCGTCATGCACGGCGATTTCAAAGCGTTAACAAGAATTTTCAGGCCGATCTTTTGATCTTCGTTCTCGGGCTCGATTGTTTTCACTTTCTCGACGCAGGCGAGCAGTGCCACTCCTCCTCCGGGTACGATACCTTCTTCCAATGCTGCCCTCGTCGCCTGTAGAGCGTCTTCGACGCGATCTTTCCTCTCTGTGACCTCCACATCGCTCCCGCCGCCGATATGTATAATGGCGATGGAATTCAACAACCTGGCCAGTCTTTCTTTCAGTTTTTCCTTCTCGAGATTATTCGGCGCTTCATTCAACAATTCGCGTATCTGTTCTGCTCTTTCGTTTATTTCCGTTTGTTTACCTTTTCCCTTTAGCACCAGAGTCTCCTCTTTGGAAACGATGACCTCTCCCGCCGTGCCGAAGAAGGAAAAGTCCACAGCTTTCAGGTTCTTATCGCACGATTCGTCTCCAAACACTTTTCCTCCAGTAACGCAGGCCAAGTCCAACAAGGTATCTTTTTTGAAATTTCCCACTCCCGGAGATTTCACCGCGACCACTTTTAAGCCACGATTGAGCTTGTTGTTCAAAATCAAAAGAAACAGAACTTGCTGTTCGAAGTCTTCCGCCACCAACAGCAAAGGCTTTTTCTTCATGACAGCGAGATCCAATACCGGAATCAACGCTTTGGGGCTTGAAATCTTAGAGTCGCAAAGAAAAACGAGACAATTTTCAAATTTTACCTTATCACCTGCCTTGGTGTTTACAAAAGCGGCTGAAACGTATCCACTGTCTAACTTTAACCCCTTAATCATCTCGATTTCGTCTTTTAACTTTTTACCTTCTTTCACTGTGATGACGCCTTCTTTTCCAACGTTTTTGAGGGCTTTTGCGATTAACTGTCCTGTTTCTCTATCGCCGTTCGCCGAAATCGTTGCAACGTGTTCGTAGTCTTCTATCGATTCAATCCTTTTGGATATCGCTGAAAGGTGGTCCCGGGCGACTTCCGCACCCATCATTATACCCTTCCTGATTTCTATCGGGTTCGCACCTTTTTGGATGGATTCAAAACCTTCTTTCGCTATCGCCCTCGCCAGTACCGTGGCGGTCGTCGTTCCGTCTCCGGCCTTCCGATTCGTGTTTTTCGCTACGTCTTTTATAATTTTAACGCCGAGATTCTCATACGGGTCGGACAATTCGATGCTTTTGGCGACAGTCACACCGTCCTTCGTCACCCTCGGAGTCCAAGCCCCTTGCAGAATGACATTCCGACCCTTCGGGCCAAGTGTCACCGAGACCGCGTCGGTAATTTTGTCCACGCCCGCGAGGAGTAAAGTCTTCGCCTCTGTCCTAAATTTAACATCTTTCGCGTAGAATCGCTGTTGAAATATACCTTGCTGAATGTTCCTCTCTATCCCATTAAACAAGGAGAGACTAGAGTGAGCAAAAGAGTTTTTCAAGCTAATAAGTCGTAACATGTCTACAAAACCTTAACAGTGATAAAGTGGCTAACAGAAAAAAAAAACCTAATTCATATGTTTATAAAGTGTAAGGATATGAATCCATATGAAATATTAAAACATACAACAATAAAAATCAGATGTTCAGAGACAAACCCTGAAATGATCTATAAAAGAATCATAATTGTAGTTGCGATTTTGGTTCCAAGGAAGGGACCACGTATTCAGCGATTCTTAAACGATATTCGTGCCTTTGACCGTATTTGGCATCCGCATGGAAAAAATCAACTTCCTACCGCCTCCTTCTTCTTTAAGCGGGGAACACACCCGATGCAACGCCGTGCGACGGTACCCCGACGCAAATCCGAAATCAAATTTTCCGTAAGGTTGTAATACCCACGTGCACATCTGCCCTATGCGACGCAACGCTACCCTACTCTACGCTCTGCGATCCCCACTGTCACGACTTTCGTCGGGTCGCATCGAGTACAGTCGAAGACAAAAGAACCGGACGCTCATATTTTTATTCAAACTACATGTATTATTGTCTTTAGATTAATTACAACATACTTATTTTAATATAAACCAAATTAACCGAAATCAAAAATTCCTTGGTTTTTCTTTTAATGAATTTGATGGTAGAAAATTGATCAAAACACCGATTTTTTGATGTAGTGAATTTAACAAACAATTTATTACATGGTTAAAATAATGCACTAAGAACAAAATGCTGTATGACTATACGTGACGTGCGCTTGACGTCGCATAGATGTGCACGCCCTGCACGTGCAAGGTGTCGAGTAGCATCGGGTAGCGTCTCGTCGGGAAACTCTCCTCCCGGCTTTAGGAGCCTGTTCTACCAAGTACTCGTTGTCAGTATATAAAGGAAGTAAATGGAAACATTTAATGCTTTAATATTTTCTTTAATTTTTGGATTTTCTATTGCGCCCGTATAGCAGAGGATTATATTATGCCTTTATACGTTTTCAAATTGACATGAATATTTGTATTGTGTTATAATATTTTATATCGTCGCTATGTGTCTTAATTAACGGCCAAAGTGAAAATGATTTATATATATCGTTTATTGAACAGTGGGGCTGAGAATCGTCTTCATGGATTAATTATATATACGTAGCATGACAGAGGAGTGTAGAAAGTGAAATCAGATGCAAGACAAAAATACGTTTTATTATTATTGAAAAATACAGCTAGGACGACGCGATGTTAAGCCGACATGACACACTCAAAGTAACCTCCCTCTGTCAGCTGTTCCTTTTGATGAGTTATCCCGCACGGGGCTAAATTAATGGCGGAAAGCGTCGATCCTATATAAATTAATATATATATATATATATATATATATATATATATATATATATAATAGGTACTAGCTTTTCCCAGATTCTAAATTAATGAGTAGTTTCACACAAAATGGGGTTGGCGCTTGTCGCTAGGCGGAGCCAAGGTTTTCTATAAAAAGTTACGACGGAGAATGACTTCTTAATTGCTGTCCGATATTACTTTCCAGTTTAAAAGGGAAATTATTCTTGGAGTTTAACAGCTAGGATTGAAATAGCTTGAACACGTTTTGGCCGTGAGTGAATTATTTTGAAACAAAACGCTTCTCGCTACATGCTCCTTAGACGGACGGGAATAAACGGAGCAATAAACACTACACACAAATCTATCACTTGGTTTAAACACTCGCTTTCAATTTCTTCTTTTTATCTTGAGCAAGACAATTTTATTTTGCACGGTTACAATCTGAATTCAATGGGAGTTCATAATGGGACAACGGATTTTTGTGTCGTTATCGGATCATTAGTTTGATCGTTGTCAGTCTTTCTCGTCTGCCTGGTGTGAGACACGTTTTTAGGAATTTTGCCATCTTTATTAATCGGAATGGACAAATTGACAGATATACCCACGGGAAAAGGTGGATTTTATTCGCAAGAAATCGTATGTGAAAATACTATTTTGGAAGTGTAGAGACAAGTCCACATTTTCGTATAATCTTACTTTTTTATATTTTTCCTCAAACCTCCTTACTTTCGGATTGATGGTTTAAAGTGAGTACCGGCATCGAATTTTCACCCACCCATTTCACTGTAATTGTGCCATTCTTGCGTGTCGTGTTGAGAGTGCCGGGCACTGAAGATGATCTCAATAAAAGATCGAAACGTTGGCACCATAAAGGAAATGTTTTTCTGATAACTACATCACACCAGACCGCATCTCACGATATCTGCATTTAACACAAAACAACAACAATAAGCTGGGGCTGAAATGGCCAAGATGTCGAAAACCCCAGTTAAAAAAGAAAAAAAAAAAAAAAAAAAAAAAAAAAAAAAAAAAAAAAAAAAAAAA
>CM077107.1:21911531-21937245 GCA_039619505.1 Cimex hemipterus
AGAGAGAGAGAGAGAGAGAGAGAGAGAGAGAGAGAGAGAGAGAGATTTCATATCAATATTGCTGTAAAGTCAATTGTTTTTGACTAAAGATTTTTTTTATTGTAGACATTTTAGCGTTATGTGTTTACCGAATTGTCTTCAGCGTACTTTTTAAATTCAACCAAATATCACCTTGACTGGCCGTTTGAAAATCGACGATGTCATAATTCCAGACTAAATAATGACACCATTCAAAATTAGTAGGACAAGGTTTACTCGGATAACGAGTTCGTTCCAACAGTGTTGACAAACTTGACTGACGATTTGTCTGTGCAGAACTGCCGAGAGGCGGGCTTCGTATCTCCATCAAGTCCCCCAGAAACTCAACTGACGTCTTCATTAATGACACTTATTCATTTAGACTATAATTATTAATAATCTTTAAAAACCAGCCGCAAAGAAATAATAGCAAAATAAACAAAATATGCAAACTTGAGATTTGGAGTGAAACCTTACCGGTTTTTGGGTGTTATTTAAATATAATATATTGTAACAAGAATGCATTAAAAAATATTTTTAAAGGATCAAATTTGACTTGATTGTGATAGCACAGATTAATATCAAAACATTTATTTTTATTTTTGATTTGTTACCAGTGCGTAAAGTATGATTTTTTTTAAACAAATTTATTTTTGGGACGCTAAGAAAGTAAATTACCAACTAAATAAAACCTAACATCTAATTAACAATAATTGAACTATTCACTTATAAACTCTAGGTTACTAACTCTATTGAGGTTACAAATCACGACCGCTTCATTTAACTTAGCTGATGTTATTAGGTCCCAACGTCAATTAGTCATTCTTAACATTGTATCTACGTTATACATATCCAAATCTCGAGCATAACTAAAATATTTTAAATGATCGTGTCTAATAAAATGACACCTTTTTTAAATATGTAAAAAAAAACTGATGGACTTGCTGTCTACTCAGTCCTGTTTTTCTGAAGCATTTAAGGCTGGAGGTTAGGTCAAATTTGTATATATCGATTTCAGTTTGATCGTGTAAATCATAAAATTTTGTGCTGTAAGCTTGAAGTGATTGGTGTACATGCTAAATTACAAAAATGGCTTAAGTGCTAATTGATAGAAAAAATCAGCAATTGTACATAATTCAAGATTTGAAATAATTCGATTCACTAATTTTATGGTCCGCTAGACCAATTAATTACATATTACAATTAATTACTACAATTGATGAAATTTTTAGTTGAGATAGAAAAGTCAATGGCATGAGCGGGATTCGAACCCAGGATCGTCGGCTAGATACGCCCCCTGATCTACCACTTGAGCTATCGTGACCTCGATCCACTCGGACATCAATTTCGTGCCATTGACTTTTTTTATCTCAACTAAAAATTTTATCAATTTTCGTAATTAATTGGTCAAGCGGACCAAGAAATTAGTGAATGTAATGAATTAAAACGAAGTACGCTTTACTAAAGCACTCCGTGGCCATTTCATTTGTCGTCGAGGATCCAATCCGATTACGCGACATTTGAAAAAAGAGGGAAAACTCAAAAGGTGGGGTTGAGATGGAAAGTGTCGGAGTGGATCGAGGTCACGATAGCTCAATTGGGAGAGCAGCGGCGTATCTAGCCGAAGATCATGGGTTCGAATCCCGTTCGTGCCATTGACTTTTTTATCTCAACTAAAAACCTGAATTAATTGATTTGTAGTAATAATTATTAGTTCCGGTGTGCCCCAATCTGTCGCTATTTTGTTAAATATTTATAAATTTCTTTAAATTCTTTGATTTTTGTCTGTACAGGCCGTTTGCAGAAGGATTAAAAAATTTAAACCGATGAAATCACTAGAGGACTGTGATATTGTTCAACTCGAGCTCTCAAATCTTGTCAAATGGTGTATTACGAAAAGGTCGATAAATCTGAAGTTGTGTGTTGTGCTATAATTACAAAATATGTGATACCGATTTGTTGAGTGTAAGTAGTATTAAGGATTATGATTATTTGAAGACTGTGAGTTGCGATCTGGTGTGACTTAGGTTTTAGAAAAACATTTTTTTTATCGTTCCAACGTTTCGATCTTTATTGAGATCATCTTCAGGGATCAGAGTGTTTGTTTTCCGTGTAGATGTGTCATTCTTGTCTGTCGTGTTGAGAGCCACTGAACACCAGGTATTAAGGACCATGGTACAATTTTTGACTCTAAACATTTTGTTTTACATAATTTATTGATGTCGTGAGGAGCGCTCAACCTCAATATATTTCATAAAAAAATACATAACCGATATCAATTATTGTTACAAGTACAAGACCAAATAAGCTTTTTATATACTCAACTCAATGATAAGGAAAACTAGTTGAATTTATCGAACGTTGTAAATAGGTTCTCGTGTAGAGAACGTCCAATCAAATTTATTGGTCAAAGAAAAAGATAATCAAAAATATAATTTATGGTAATTTTTCCGGTGGCGCCAACAGATCTAAAACTGGTACAGGACTATCAAAACAACAAATTTCAAGTAGGGATAAATTTGACTGTTTCCAATGTTGAAATAATTGGCAAAGAGTTTCAACTACACAGGAGAACAATAAAAGAGGTTCTACATACTAAAATGGAAAATAATAATACGCTAAGAGAATAGTGAAAAATATGATGTTGGACATGTGGAAGCGTCGTTGGGCCGACTGGACTGACGCGCTGGTGGCCGTTAAGCCGACGGTCGACCGGCGGAGCCCGGAGAGGATATACCGAAGGGAAAGTGTTGTCCTGACCCACCTCCGGATAGGCCACACACGTGTGACTCACGGGTACCTGTTGGTTGGCACGAGTCGACCTAGGTGCCCGGCATGCTTAGTAGAGAGGCTTAAGGCTTACCGTGCCGCACGTGTTGGAGGGTTGCCGCTGCTTGGCGCTGAATAGGGACCGTGGTGGAATGCCGCCTGGTTATACGAGAGTGCTCGAGCATGGCAGCGAATTCAAGGACAAACTTTTTAGGTTTCTTAGAGACATCGGGATTATGGGTTGTATATAAAGGGGTATTTAGATTATAGGTTACGATTTGTATTTGGTTTCTGGTAGAATAGAAGTATGTTGGCGGCGGTGCAGCATATTATTTCAAAGCTCCACCTCTGATCCCTTAAACCGGGTCGGGGCGGAATATCGAGTACCCTCCGACCCGGACTCTACGATAGATAGAGGATATGCATGTGTGATTGTATTTGTATATAGCGGTATTTATTGTATGAGTGAGTGTGTGAATGACTAGTCTTAGGGAACGTAAGGGCGCCGAAATGACCAAAGAAGTCGCTGGCGCCCGACCAGAGCCCAACCAAGGAGTCGCTTATGCACTAAGGTGGGTGACTCCCCTTGACCTATCAGGGAGAGGCCAGAGACCTCCTAGGATGTCTCGCAATTCTAATTCTAATTCTAATTCTAATAATATTGGAACTTTCGAACAGATACTATTGGCTTAAGTTCAATTTTTCCACTGATCGATCGATTGACGGTCATTAATCTCTACACATTTTTTTATAGTTATATTGATAGTTAATCTAATTGTTATGTTGTGTCATTCTATTACTTTTGTTTACTAATAAGTGTTTTCTTACAAGAAATGCTTAGTTCATATACCAAATTATGTTCATTTAATTTTTCCATAGTATTATTTACTGTCTACTACAAATGATATCAACTCTAACGTCCAAAAATGATTGATTTAAATTTCATTTTTTGAATATTTACATTATCCTCTCCATAAGGCTTTCAACGTAATCCATACTAACAAATTATTTATTTTGCATATTATTTTATTCTTAGTTTATCGAAATGTTGTTCTGCCGTTTTATCTTTTATCGGTGAAATAATTAATAAACAATACTTGGTGAAGTATTTTTTTTTCTAAGCTCAATTGCCAGTTGTTGAAAATGTCTTTGTGCTATAATTACTTCTCACCGCTTGACCAATTAATGCTATTTAATTGATTGAGGTTTTAAGTTGAAATTAAAAAAGTCAGTGTTACGAGCGGGATTCGTACCCAAGACTTCGGCTTGATACGCCGTTGCTCTATCACTTGATCTATCGTGACTTCGCACCAGTCGGGCATCAACTTTCCATCTCAACCGCACCTTTTCTGAATTTTCCCCTCTTTTTTGCCAATTTTCAAATGTCGTGTAATCTATTTGATTCTCGGCGACAAGTGAAATGGCCACGGAGAGCTTTATCGTGACACCGACTTTTTTTTTATCTCAACTTAAACCTTTAATTAATTAATAATAACATTTATTTTTTTGCTTGATTAAATGAGATAAGACGGGATTTAGTAAATAATTCTGAAAATGCTGGGTTTCTTATTTTATACATTTATATTATTTTTTACTGACTGTTGATTCTAAAAATTGTAGCATCTGTTTTCTCTTCTAGTACTTACTTTTACCTAAGTAGTTCAGCAGACTTTACTACCCTAACTTTCGTAATTCTTTAAAATTATTATACACACCGCGCTTACCTCTTAGTTTCATCTCAACGTCTAGTTGTAGCAACATGGTATGTCATTGTGGTGGGTTTGCCCTTCGACCAAAAAATATTATCAGACAAAACGTATCTGACTGACCAAACCAGGAGATTATAAACAATAAATAAATACAGGTTATTCACGTAGGCGTCAACAAAATATATCACAATTAAAAATGTGCCGTATAAGTTATAATTTAATTTAATCATGCCTGCAGAAGGTTGGGCAGAAACAATGGTAAAGATTAGCTCATATCAAGTAAAAACCGTTTTGAAAAAATAATTCCGAAAGTTTACTTATTTATGTACGTATTACAGACAGTAAGGACTATTGTTAATGTTTCCTTTACAAATATTAGTAAATTAGATATAGTCATTAGGGCAGGACGTGCGTGCCGTTTACGTTTCGTCCGGTTCGAGAAAACTAACAGCTGCAGGGGATCAGCGAGCCGGAGAGCAATTAATTAGCCAATGTTTTCTCCAACATCAACACCTCTCGTTGATGAGGCGGCAGCTAAACATGGGATGTTTATTCAAATGCACACTAGCCGTGATCATAAAGCTTCAGGTGATTTGATTCCGTGAGGATCCTATTTCACAGACAACGCCTCATCGCAATGGGCACTTCAGGCTATATTTGCAAGAGCCGCGCAACAAATACACGTTTAAGGGCAAATTATTTAGCGAGAACGAAAAAAAAAAACATGTTACCACTAATAATTTGTATATAAAATATTCCAGAATTTATTACACTTAATTTGCTGAAAGATTAACATAGTTTTAAGTAATTAATTAAATCATTTTATTAACAATTAATTTGTACTGTTTCTTTTTACAAATTTAAATGTATAACGTGTAAGTTGGTGAGCATTATACAGCACGTTTTGAAAGAATTCAAACTATTGGAAAAGTATTTGTTTAGAAATCGTGAGATGCGGTCTGGTGTGATGTAGATTTCAGAAAACCCGATTAAAATATATATACATATATGTTTTGCATTGTATCAATTTCACTTTTCCACATCCAAAATATAATTGTTATATGTAAACAATGTTTGTAAATCCCAGGCCCTGAAGATGATTTCAATAAAGGTCGAAACGTGGCACGATAAATTCTGGAACTTACATCACACCAGACAGCATCTCACGATTTCTAAATAAATATCGATTAACGGTCACCAATTACCACACATTATTGAAAAAGGTTTCGACGCCATGACATGAGTCCTATTCGATGTTGTTATTTTTGACTGGGTGGACATCCTTTCTTCTTCTTCTTCAAATTTGGCTGGAATGGGAATTCTTTCAAAGACCTTGCTGTACGACTGTTCAATAAAATACAATTAATTCATAATTAATTATTCTATTGGCGTTTCACATCTTTGATTGTTGAAAATGGACATCACTCTGTCCCGGTTCGAATACAGGGCCGAGCGATTTTTTTTCCCAAAAACCCGTCACAACGAGGTTTTTTATGGCTTTTGCTATTGCGAAGCTCAGTTGTCCAGGTGTGAAGTAAAGAACGAATAAAGGGCTAATAAACAAAACAAAAAATCAAAAATATTTTTCACTCTTCAACTTACATATCACAAAACCTTGGGCATCAAGTGCTCATCTGCGATTTAGAAGTGTAATTAAGTGAAGATACAAATATGTAAATGTATTAATGTGTGATGTTTAATGGCCGGTTAATAATTGTATGGGGATCGTAAGATGCGGTCTGGTATGATGATTTTAGATTTAGGATTTTCTTTATCGTGCCGACGTTTCGATCTTTATTGGGATCATCTTCAGAGCTCAAAGTCTTTTTTTCGGTGTAGATGTATCATTCTTGTCTATCGTGTTGAGAGTGCCAATGAAATACTCACTGGTATATGGAAAAAACGTCTATATCTCTCTGGCGCGTACGGCAGCGAACTTAGGGTTTCACCCAAACGTTTTATCCTCCAACGTGTCCATTCATTACAATGCAATATCCTCGAAACCAGATCATTAGTTCATTTATATCCAATCCTATCATTGAGAACTAACTGAATATTTATTATGCCACATGAGGTGGTTGCCGTGATGTTTGATGTTTAGTGACCGTTGCTCATGATTATTTGGTGAAGGTGAGAGGCGGTCTGGTGTGCCGAAGGTTTTAGAAAAACATTTTCCTTTTTGTGCCAAAGTTTCGACTTTTATTGAGAATATCTTCAGGGCTGAAAATATACCACTCAACACGCCAGATAAGATTGACACATCTACACGGAAAACAAACACTTTGAGCCCTGAAGATGATCTCATTGATGATCGAAACATGGCACGATAAAGAAAATGCATTACTAAAACCTACGTCACACCAGACCGCATCTCACGAACTCCATACAATTGTAAATGTGGAATCGTAACATAAGATGGACAGTAATTTTTTTTATTGTTCTTATTGTTATTATGTTAAATGTCGCTGTTCGGCGGGAAGATGGTGGATAGATTCTGGAAAAATCGACAGGATTTTTCTTAGTCAGACTTGGCCCATGAGCCAACATCAGTGAGTAAGGAATGGGAAGAACTCTTGAATGGAAGAATAGATTTCATAGGAAATTCCACATGTTCAGTAATTAACTAGGTATGAATTAAATTTTTTAGCCGTATCAACGCCTAAATCTTTGCGGCCATGAATCATCCTTTTATGTTGTTTGCTGATAAGGTTTGATAGTTCTGTCAGTTGTCTATTAACTTGATAATTGCAACCATGCGATATATTTATTTGCCCTTCCGTTTCTAATCTTTTACAGTGATAAATCATGTAATAACAGTAATAAGAATGTTTTAAACAAAACCCTCTGAAGAAAGATACTAAAAGGTTGGGGTCAAAGGATATTAAAAGAATGCATATGATTACATTATGATTGACAATTATAAGAAAAAAACATATTTTTATTTTACAATGGTTTCTTTGATCTTCATACTCAGACCTTTGCATGAATGAATTTTTCAGAGACAAAATCTTATTGGGTAGTTTAAATGCCATTAAAAGTGTGAAAAGTATTTTTTGCATAAAAAATAGATTGTTGTGTTTGGATGTTTCCCACTTAATAGAGGCGTGTTATGCCTTGGATCTGTACATAGAGCGCGCAGGCATGCCGCTGGATTTAAGAACAGCTCTCGAGTTAGAATAGAGAATTTCAGGGTCCCTTGATCCAGTCAGGCCCGTCTGTACCACGGGGTGACAAAATTGTTTCAATAATTCTGCCCTAGTCACACTGGCAATAGACTCGTGGTGTTTTGAGGTGATGCCCCTGGCGGGAATTTAGAGGCTGTCTTCTATTTGTGACCTTTGTGAAACTTCGTATGGCCAGCGTTACTACCCCGGCTTCACGGGAGACGTTGCGACCGGACGACAGCGTATAGGCGTTGAGGACGCGATGATTACACTGAACAGTCCCTGGAATGAGTGAGTAAGCGTATGAGATGAGGGTAGTGAATCGGCTTCTCTGACTCGAGCATGTTTCGCATTGTTCGGGGAAGCGAAGGAACGGACCACCTAGGCTGGGCCTATGGCGTCCCTCGAATGCTCATGACAGGTGTAGACCGTAGGCAGTGCTTATCCACTCCCTAGTGGTTAGCAATTCCACTAAAAAAATAACCGCAGCTGGGACGGATTCGGTAGTTTCTACCCCAGAGAAGCCCCCACACTCAGGGAGATCGAATCGCCTTCTCTATCTAGGGAGTACACGGGAGAGCAGGCTGATGTATTTCGGCCTATTAGCCCTTTGCGTGCGGCATACGACCCGGTGCGGGCTCGACCATTCGGAGCGGTCAAGCGGGGAGCGAGGTTGTGTTGGGCTCTTAGGGGCTGGGGCGCCTCTACACCAATGCTGCGGCAGTAACACTTCTCCGTTGTATGCAGAAGGGCGTCAGCTCTCGTCTTGAGAATCAAAACGTCCGATAAGGCCAAATAGGCCAGGTGCGGACGTTAAAGATTCTCCTGTCTTGTTGATGATGATTACTCAGGAACGTGAGGTCCCCTGATCCCCTCTTTAGGGGAATTGGGAATGTTTTACTGTATATACACTTAAAAATATGTGTTTTCTGTTTCTGAGTTTGTATGAGTAAGTGTATATATTAGAGTGAATGGGAAGGGGCTGATGTTCACATCGCCTCTCGAACCGTGTAGGTGACTTGGGGATGGAAGAATATTTATAAAAGTACCCAATGGACCCCGATTACATCAGTTTCTTATTGGAAGGAAGGAATTCAGTACTCCATCCACCAAATAGAATGAATGCAATGTATATAAGTGTGAATGTATTTATTAGTGCGAATGATAATTGAATGTGTGTTGCAATATTTCGCATGCGCTCGGGACTGAAATGAGCAAGCTGTTACCAAATTATCGTTTATTTATTTTCTGTTGCATAATCGAACTTGAGCAATTGTATTGTTTTTAAAAGTTTATATCATACATTGCAATTATAAATGAATCATGAAATTATGACTATATAAACAACCAGCAGTAAGTTCATAGTGCGTCGGTGGATGCAAGGTTTAATCGTTGAAATGGCGGTCATCGCTGTAAGATGATGGTTCCGGGTTCGAATCCCGAAAAACACAAAAGAAGCACAGTAAGTTCATCACGTGATGTCTAATGTTTAACAAAAATAAGTGCGTCTTTTGGTTTTTTTCTTTCATTTGAAATAGTGGAGTGTTATTATTACCAAAGTTCAGACGTCTCTAACAATGTGAGAGTATTGTGCAAGGGGATAAAGCAAATAATCCATCTAAGAAGTAGACTGACAAAAATAACGTTGGTACACGCTCACCTCGCTCATCACGACGTTATGAAAGAAACGAGACAAATCTCCCAAACCCAACACTGAAGATGGCGTAAATTGTACGACAGAATATTCCACAGAGGAATCTTACAATTAAAAAATAATTTGTGAAAAATTTTCCTTTTATCTTAAAAAAACTCTATCCTTAAAATCTAACCTCACGATTTATACTTTGGATTATGTTTGCTCTTCCATGACATCATTATTGGATGGGAGCACAGGTTATGTATATCTGCAGGGTTGCGGTGGCTTTCCAATGAAAAGGGCCCGTTTGGAAGTATCGCAGGACGGGAATTCAGGGACGCAGGGATTCGAACTCTCTACCTTTCAGTGACAAGTCACTACACTAATGCTCCTGCTTTATTATTTACGAAATCTTTTCATTCCATTCCCTAATGAACTATGAGTTGTCCTCTCACTCCACGTTGTCTTTCAAATAATTTTCTATTGATGACACAATTGTTTAATTTTTTTATAGTTTAGATAAAATGGGGATTAATATCAGTTAAATCTTTAATGCTGCGTTCGTCAATAGAAAATCCACCCCTAGCACTCTCATTTACACGTTTACATTATGGACTACTTTTAACTGCTGTTCTTATTTGACGAATAGAATTTTCAAAACCATACAGAGAATTATTTATTGGTAGTAAATTTTCAATATATCATTATTACAATTTTGGGATGCATTTGTTTAATTCGCGCTACAAACTTTCGAGAGGGAATATTTAAAATAACGATTCCCCTCTGTCCATCGGGTCTGGCGTTAAATCCGAAAGCGTACGTGATATTCTTATATTTGAGATAACAAAGATATTCGAAGGGCGGAAGATATCGAGCAGTGAAGACATGAGCGAGACAGGGCGGATGTGGGCATCGCGGGCGGGGGAAATGGAACCATAGCAACGTCTATATACAGTCTAATGTGACAGACAAGGAGTGACCGGTGGGTAGTCATGGAAACACCTGAACAGCGACCGGACGAGGGGGAGATCTCCAAGACGAACCCCGCATTCCTTCAACCTATTGACTGGACTTTCTCCCTCCGGCGAATCGTAACGAGCGCCTTATTCCATTGTCAATCATTTCCACCAAATTCCCCTCACAGGAGGTGGAAGTCCAAAAAAAAATTCTTCCCGTATATAGTGCCGGAATCCACTATTTCGATTGTTTATTTTACCTAGGTAGGCAAAACATGAGTTTATTGTTATCTCTTCTTTTCACATAAGGACTGTACCACACAACTGTGTCACATGTAATTAGAAGGATGTCATTAGATGTAACGTACATGAAATCAATTTTAAAATATGTTCTTACAAAACCATAAAGCATAGAGAATAGGCTGGTGGTAAAAAACAAATTCAGCTTTAATCTTGATAGACCCCTATTTGTGTGACAAAGTTAAGGCAAATGATATGGGTACATCGAATCAGTAGTCCAAATCGACCAGCGCAAGCAAACCTCGCAATACGAGTTTTTGTCCTACACAAAATCAAAACCTCTATGTAAAACATCATCATGCACCCGAGGGGCTTAAAAATTGTGCGGTGCATATACGTGAGGTTATATGCAAAGGGGTAGGATCTATCTAAATAATAATAATAATAAAGAACAAGAAAAATGCCGGTAGCTATAGGCTTATTATAGTCTTCTGAGTGCACTATGTAACGTGTTTGAAAATATTTTCGTTCGATCCGGCCTCTCCACTGCCATCAGGCTCACAGATGTGGTTGACCATGTAACCAAGGTTTAACATATTAGAACGCATATCCTTCGTCATATGTATCTCACATGAAAAGATAATATTTAAAGCATCAATGTTCATCCTATTATCGACTTTCGTAAGAAGCAAATGGAGAATAGCCGTCCATAAAAAAAGATAATCGATGAGCCTACAGAAACTTTTTATACCCCCTGTTTTGATATTTGGCGAAAAGTGGTCCTGCGCTTTGAATTGTTAAACCTCTTGTTTAAGTGGGTATATATATAAGTTACATCCGCAACGGCGGCTTCTGTCATCATAATAGATCCTGCAGACTCAGCAACTCTACAGAGGCTATATTAGACCCTCTCCCACCATGTTTGAAGACTGATTTTGGACTTTGACTTAACTCGATCTCAGACTCAGAGTTGAACCGTATCTTATTCAAGACCTTGTCCTAATTCTTATTTTACAAATTATTCATTTTTATGTAAACTTAATTGTAAACTTTAATTATATATAATAAATAAATCTTTTTTTTTAAACGAGAGGTGTAGTCTGGTGGGACTTAGGTTTTAGAAAAACATTTTCTTTATCGTGCCACGTTTCGTTCGTTAATAAAAACATCTTCAGGGCTCAAAGTGTTTGTTTTCCGTGTAGATGTGTCAGTCTTTTCTGTCGTGTTGAGTGGCACACTTTGAGCCCTGAAGACGATCTCAATAAAGGTCGAAACGCTTAACACGAAACGGTATTTAAATCATCCATGTTCAGCTTCACATCGACCTTCATATAAAGCAAATGCGGAATAAGCCGTCCATAGAAAAGGTCATCGATGAGCCTACAGAAATTTTTTATATCCCCTGTTTTGATATTTGGCGAAAAGTGGTCCTGCGCTTTGAATTGTTAAACCCCTTGTTAAAGTGTAATATATATGAATATCGTGAAAGGCCAACTATTTAGGAAATAGTGAGGTGCGGTCTGGTGGGACTTAGGAAAACATTTTCTTTATCATGCCAACGTTTCGATCTTTAATGAGATCACCTTCAGGGCTCAAAGTGTTTGTTTTCCGTGTAGATATGTCATTCTTTTCTGTCGTAGTGAGTGGCACACTTTGAGCCCTGAAGATGATCTCAATAAAGATCGAAACGTTCAGCTTTAACTCGTAGGCAAATGTTTGATTGTTCATCCACACAAAAAATCTGATTATATTGTCTATGTTGTTAATGGTGATCAGAAAATAACCAGTACTGCTCAGCTCTAGTGGATATGTTTACAAGACAAATATTTAGGTATTAGTGGCGATGTGAGTTTTTTGAAGTTTAGCACTAGAACCAGGGTGCTGAAAAGACTCGAGCAATATTATAAAAATGATTATTTGGAGATCGTGCTGTGCCGTCTGGTGTGACGTAGATTTTAGAAAAACGTTTTCTTTATCGTGCCCCATTTCGATCCGTATTGATCATCTTTCAAGATCTCAATAATTATCGATTAACTGTCACTAATCTCTACACATGGAGTTTTAAATTTTTATGTGTTATGTTTTGTATAATATAATCTTAATCTTGGCTTTATAACAGCGGAAATTTGTTATTAAATTTGGAAACATGTCAAAATCCCAAAGTTCAAATTAGATTGTTCTGAGATCGTGAGATGCTGTCTGGTGCGACGTAGGTTTTGCAAAATCATTTTCTTTATCGTCCCAATGTTTTGAACTTAACTAAGATCATCTTCCGGGCTTGAAGTGTTTGTTTTCCGGGTAAATGAGTTATTCTTGTCTGGACTTTAAGAGTGCTCTCTCTCAAGAGTGACACATATTCACGGAAAATAGACACTTTGAGCACTGATGATGATCTCAATAAAGATCGAAACGTTGGCACGATAGAGAAAATGTTTTTCTCAAACCTACGTCACACCAGACCGCACAGTCAAGTGAGCAGAATAATAATCAAGGTCACAAAATACCACACATTATAACAATATTGTTGACATATATTTCTCGTTACATTTTAATATTATATTATTGTTTTTTTTTTTTTGTTTTTTAAGGTTTATCATTCTAAAAAACACTGTTTTCGAAAGTAGAAAAGCAAAACAGGTAACGAAAAACGTAAACGGGTTGAATGAATTCTACTTGCTTCATATAAGTTTAATTTTAAGTCGTAAATCGAAACGTAGCCAATTTAAGAATAAAGAAGGCAAAACGAAGGGAAAACAAGATAAAAAAGAAAGACGTGCACATTGCACATATTGACCCTTCAAATAAGTCAACTGTTAGAAAGCCCTCCATTCGAAACGTTAGGGTCCTAAAATTGTAAATTTAAAGCTGAAAGGTCTATATTGTGTGGACCCCTGCCTTATTGCACGTCAACTCGTGGCTCAATCAACCCCTTGTCATTCGGTCCAACCCCGTAATAACACACTGGCTCCGATCGATAGCCAGAGATTATTTCTGGGCAATGGTTTTAATTCAAAGATTTTTGTATCTTTTTTTCTCTATTCGATAATTACGACTAATAGATGAACCGTTCACGATTTATATTATACTATATATAACTTTATATTCAAACACCAAAAAGTTTATATTAAATACATTTTACAAACGAATTTATTCAATAAAAGTTCCCGTCCGTGTAAATATTACGAACAGTCCATTTCAAACTTGTTACACAATGTTTATTTTATGCTACAGGGCGAAAAAAATAAATTATACCACATGGTTTTCGTCAGAAAGAAAAATCCGAGGAAAATGTTTGCCAAGGATTTAACAGCGTAACGGAATCGTGTTTAATTTTATTTAAGTTTAGAAATACGGGATGAGGACGAAAAATAGCGTTCGGAGTGACTGATTACCCTAATGGATGACATAACTCATTCTACCCGTGAGACGGCTATCTGTCACATCTCTAAATAGACCCACTATTTCGGACATGTGTATAACAGTCGGGCCCAATTTTATACGGCAGTATATCACCATTGTGTATATGCGTGCTTTTGTAATTACTTGTCAATGAGGAGTAGCCTGCGAGACTGATTAACGTTTACAATGAACCAAAACATTATTAGCTTCTGTAGGTTTTTAACGCTGCAAAACAAGGGGAACTGACGAAAGGCCTGACTATTTTCATTATATTTTAATTCACTATTTTCGTGGTCAGCTCGACTAATTAATATATGACAATTAATGACGGTTTTTTGTTGAGATGAAAAAAAAAAGTTAATGGCACGAGATGGATTCGAACCCACGACCCACGAAAATAGTGAATTAATGATTTAAAGTACACTTCACTAAAAGCTCCAGGCGCCATTTCAATTGTCGTCGAGAATCCAAACAGATTACACGACATTTGAAATATGGTAAAAAGGAGGGGAAACTCAAAAGGTGAGGTTGAGATGAGTCGATGTCTGAGCGGATCGAGCAACGGCGTATCTAGTCGAAGGTCGTGGGTTCGAATCCCTCTCGTGCCATTAACTTTTTTTCAACTCAACTAAAAACCGTAATTAGTTTTCATTATATATTAAAATAAAGTCTTGTCTGTTTAAAAATTTATATAATTTGTCAAAATCTGTCTTACGAAAAATATTTTTTAATTCGGTTATATTCATGAACATCAAGAAAAGATTGGCCAAAAGAAATTCAGCTGTATCTCGATTCCAAATAATAACTTGACGAGGAAAGAATTTTTGGGGAATACTTTTTTTTAAATACAAGGCTCTTACTCCTATTCCAGTATCGTCCACTTTCTTCGCGTTTTGGGCGTTGTGAAGGATTGTCGAGTTTCAGGACAAACGTTGTAGGACTAGGAAGTTTGGATTTCGAGGATTGATGGGTATAGTGTAATATAATAGACTAGAGAGTAAGAGGGAGAAGTGTCTACTAGAATAAATGAAATGTTGGGCTTTTGAGCAATGTTTCGAAGGATTATTCGGAGATGGTGAGACCTGGGTTTTAGAAAAATATTTTCTTTATCCTGCCAACGTTTCGATCTTTATTGAGATCATCTTCAGGGCCTGGGATTTATAAACAATGTTGAAATTTTACAAATACTTGTAGGAGGTGGAAAAAAATGAATTTATACAATACTTGAAAATTTAGAAAAAAAGTACTACATAATTATTACTAATGTCGATTTAATAGTAAATATTAAAACTACTACTATTACTAATAATACTACATCAAATCTATCAAATACAGACAAACCAACATACATTTCCATGCCATTCATTCAAGGCCTATCACATAAATTAAATACATTTCTCTCTTCCCATAAATTGAAAATAATTTTAAAAAACTATAAAACAATGGACAGACGTTTTTTCAAAAATTAAAATTCTCACACAAGTAACAAATAAGACTGACGTAATTTACAAAATCAATTGTTTTAATCGTCATTTTTACCTACAAATATTTTCAAAAGAATGAAGACATCGTGTGAGTCTAAGAATGCCCTCGAAAATAGATCATATATCTTGTTTGCAACATTATAAAAAAAAATTAAATAACCTTCAATGATTAGAGTCACAGAGGAAACCTGTGTGAAGGGTGTACAAAAGGAATAGCTTGAACTGATATTTTAATTATTTCACTTTTTCCCCCTTTTAATCAAAAACTGAATTGAACTAATAATTTTATAAAGTGAGTTTTGGCGCTATTTCTGGAAGTTAAGGAACAAGGTTTAACCAAATAAAAACTTGCGCAATAGATTATTTAACACGAATTCAAGGAGTGAAACTAACACTTTGAGCCCTGAAGATGATCTCAATACAGATCGAAACGTTGGCACGACAAAGAAAATGTTTTCCTGAACCTACATCACACTCGACCGCATCTCACGATATCTCAATAATTATCACTGTAGAATTATCATTATTATCTGTGTGGACCATAACAAACTGTGGCAAGTTCTTAAAGAGATGGGAATACCAGACCATCTTATTTGTCTCCTGAGAAACCTATATGCTGGCCAAGAAGCAACTGAGAGAACTGGACATGGAATTACTGACTGGTTCAAAATCGAAAAAGGAGTTCGACAAGGCTGCATACTGTCTCCTTGCCTATTTAACTTATACGCAGAGCACATCATGAGAAAGGCAGGACTAGATGAGTCAGAAACTGGAATTAAGATTGCAGGGAGAAATACCAACAACCTTAGATATGATACCATTCTAATGGCAGAAAGTGAAGATGAACTGAAGAGTGAGGCGGGTGAAGGAGGAGAGTGCTAAAATTCGCTTGAAACTGACCTTTACGAAAACTAACATGGTATCTGGCCCTCTCAATTCCGGGAAAATAGATGGGGAAGAAATGGAAGTAGTGACAGACTTTATTTTCTTGGGCTCTAAGATCACCGCAGATGGGGACTGCAGCTAGGAAATTAAAAGACGCTTGCTCCTGGGGAGGAAAGCTATGACAGATCTAGACAGCATACACAAAAGCAGAGACATCGTCCTGCCAACAAAAGTGCGTATAAAGGCGATGGTTTTCCCAGCTGCACTGTATGACAGTGAAAGCTGGACTATTAGAAAGGCTGAACGCCAAAGAATTGAAGCCTTTGAACTTCTGGTGCTGGAGAAGACTTCTGCGAGTCCCTTGGACTGCAAGGCGATCAAACCGGTCAATCCTAAAGGAGATCAACCCTGACTGCTCTCTAGAAGGCCAAATCCTGAAATGAAACTTAAATACTTTGGCCACCAAATGAGAAGAGCCTAATGCTGGCAAAAGAAGAAGGGGGCGACTGAGAATGAAGTGGATGGACGGAGTCACTGAAGCAGTCGGTGTGAGCTTAAACGGACTCCGGAAGACGGTGGATGACAGGCAGGCCTGGAGGAGCATTGTACATGGGGTCGCGATGGGTCGGACACGACATCGCAACTAACAACAAAGACTTATCATATTAATCAGTTACCGATTGTACTGGCCTATATGTTTTTACATCATCTGAAATCATTTTTATATTACTATAATTTAATACAGAATGAAAGGGGGAACAAATACCCACCCTGGGGAACACCTGAATTTAGTAATACTTCAAGGATGAGAAACCTGTCTTAACCTACTCGTTCCCCATGTTGCACCAGTGATACCATATTGCGCCAAATTGATTAAGTATTTAAAACACCTGCATTGGGTCGTACAAAAATTTATGGGTTTGTTACGTAAACGATGTAGTTTTTCCGGAAGTTTATTTATTTATATTTTTGTCCGCTGATGGAAAATTACTAGATATTTCTAGTTTTATTTGATCGCTTTAACGGATTTGAATTTTATTTAGTCCGAAACCGTTTTTTGCGTTATACGATTAGAGTAAACTAACTAATTAGTACTTTATACTGCTATCTTTCATCTAGGATTTTTATCATAAAGAAATATACCTTGTATAATAATTAAATATTTTTAATGTTTATATACATCATCGAGTTTTATCGTTATGTTAATGAGTAGAAAAAAAGGAAACAATTTTATATTTTTTATTACCACTTTGTTGAACTTAATTTAGAAGCTAATTAAAAATGCAGAAACTTGAAAATAAATTATACAATTTTTTACTCGAGGTACGCGGAAATGTTTAAAATTCTCTCCCGATGGAATATAAGTAGTCCACTTAAGAGAGTCAGGATTAGGGCCGAGCTGAGGGGACTCCTCAAATATAAATGACCTTTTAAAGACTGGGTCGAATAAAGAAAAGAGGGTTTATTAAGGAATTCCCTTGCAGGGCTTCTCCCCCGGTAATTTTTATTCAGAATGTGCTCCGGTTCCGAGGCGAGATTTGAAACCCTTTTGAATTGTTGTGCTCCGACCGGCTAGAGCGACGGGAGATCGTAACGCAAAATTGTACCAATAAACTGGCTTGAATTATCCAGCGCTGGCCCTCGCAATGAGCCGGCCCTAAAACAACTAAACCCTTTATGGAAGACATTGTTGAAAAGTTATTCCCAGAATTATGTTGCCTAACCCGTACTCCGCCAACTCGTACCACGGATATTATTTCAGCCTTGAAATACAATGGGCCAACGCGTATTTCAACAACTTTTACTGCTCCCGTTCCATTGGATATACTCTTTCTTTTAACGCTCGTACCCGATCCGTGCGACTGACGCTTTTGGATTAATTGTGAAAAAAGAGAAAAACTTAACTCCCTACACTTCATATTTCAATCAAGTCCCATCATAAAAACGATTTCTTTCTTCCTTCCGTTCCCGACGTACATAGGATCAACATACATATCCTTGACACTGACACGTTATATCATAAAAATATTCTTTATCGTTTTACCTGTCAGGATAACATTTTATCCAGCTTGGAGGATTAATTTTTTATCGAAATTTATGGTTTTAGGTTCCATTCAATATAACAGAGCATACTGTAACTATGGCAGTTTTTTAAATACATAAAATCCAAATGTTTATGACACGTTTGTGTATAAATTTAAAAAATATTTTAACTTCAGACACAGCGGCTTTCATTTTTCCGAAATCGATATCGAAGAATTCGTCAGCAAAGCAACAATTTCTTTTTGCAACAAAATACAACGAGGACGTGTGCTATACAGTAAAAGGAAATTAAAATTATAGAAAAACAAAACGAAATTGGCGTGAGAAGAGTTAACCAGCATTACGGGTAATTCAGTGTATGCAAAGTGTGAGTATCATCGAAGAAAAATGGTTCGGTTATTGAAATGAAATGAAAAATTCTTTATTCAATTAGTCTTAATTGCGATACATCCTGAGATATCACCAAAGAACGAAATCGACAGCTTTTTATAACTTTCAACATGTTTCCCATGTGACATTCGGCTACTCGTGTTATATATAAATTTTACCAGTAGATTTCACATTCAAAATGGTACCAAACAGTCCTAATTTACAACGGTCCGGATCTCAATAGTTTCGGAGCTATACACTTCTTTCTGATTATTATAGATTTCACGACATTCCTTCAAATAAATAATGATTACTCAAAAACAAATCCGTCGATACCATTTAAAACTACAATCAATTTCCAATAAAATTTAATTAATACTAAACTTGGAAACGTCGATGAAATAGGCTTTTATTGGCCAGAAAAATAGTGTAATTAGTAGACCAACAAATTTGAGAAAACGTATTCTTTTAATTGAATATCCTTTTTAATGGTGTAATTGGTTTTTTAATTACTTTATCAAAGATGAAAAAATTGATTAAGGAAGGGAAAATTTTATGAGTATTGAATGACACAGTCGTCACGCTCGAAGATGTAACGCTCATTTTGTGAGTATTGAATGACACTGAACCGTCACGCTTGGATATGTAACGCTCATTCGGGTAGAATTTAAGTTTTCCTTCCACCGTGTGCTCTAGACCACACACAACCAAAAAAAAATTTTATTTACAGTTTACGGATTAGCCGAACACGTTAGTTAAAACAGCCGACACTTGTGTTACCCATTTCTAATTATTGAATAGATTAGGTGGAAAGGTTAATGTAAAAAAAATAAAAACAAAGAAATCAGTGCAAATCCTTTTAATTTTGACGTTATTCTTGCTTATTTGAAGGAAGGCCGTGAAATCAAGATATCAGAAAAGGAGAATAATACCGAAAGTGTTGAGGATCGGACCATAGTTAATACGGACTTTTTGGCTCCATTTTGAATGCGGAATCTACTGGTAAATTTTATAACACGAGTAGGAGAACACCCTGTGTAATAATTGAAGTGAAGCGCTCAGCACTAATTTTGTGAGTATTGAATGAGACTGAGCCGTCACGCTCAAGGATGTAACGCTCATTTTGTGAGCATTGAATGACACTGAGTATCACGCTCAAAGATGAAACGCTTATTTTGTTCGGACTGTAGTTAATGAGAACTTTTTGGCTCCATTTTGAATGTGGAATCTACTGGCAAGTTTTATAACACGAGTAGGAGAAAACCCTGTGTAATAATTTTAGTTACAGTTTACAGAATAGAGGAAAAAGTTTGTAAAAAAACCGCTGACACATGTGTTACATATCTGTAAAGGAGGGAAAATTCGAAAAGCGGGTTGAGACGGGAAGTATGTGTTTGAGTGGATCGTCACGGTAACCCCAGTGGTAGAGAAACGGCGTTTTTAACCGAAGGTTCTGGGTTCGAATCCTGCTCAGGACACTGACTTTTTTTCTCAAACAATATCTTACATAAGGTTTAATTAATTTAATAAGGTTATTCGTTCAATCAGACCAGGAACTCTAATGAATTATGACAATGTTAACCATCGCATGCATCCACGAATATATTTTACGACGAAAACTAACCTAAATGAAAAACAAAATTACCGGCTATTCTATTGGGTTGTCCGGAAAATAATGCAGGATTTTGGTATTAAACAAAAAAAAAGAAACTAGTTACTTTAAAGCAATGTTCTTTAATCAAAATAATTTCCCATACTCTCAATACATTTTTCCCAACGTGTTGGTAACTTATTAATTCCGTCTGAGTAGAATTCAGAATTTTTAGAATTGATAAAGTCAATAAATGCATTTTCCAGTTCCGTTTGATTTTTGAATATTATGTGTTGTAAGTAGTGGTCCAGGTGTCTAAAAAAATGGTAGTCAGTAGGCGAGAGGTCCGGAGAGTAGGGTGGGTGAGGCAAAGTTTCATAGCCAAGCTCCAATAATTTTTGTGACGTTACACGTGACACATGTGGTCGAGCGTTGTCATGCAACAAAATGGGCCCTTTCCGATTGACCAAAGAGGGCTTCATTACTGCCAATTTCTGATGCATGGTATTAATTTGGTTACAGTATGATTCAGCATTGATGGTTTCGCCAGGATTTAAGAAGCTGTAGTGTATTAAACCAAATGAAGCCCACCATACCGTAACCATTACCTTTTTTTGATGAGTTGGGGGCTTTGGAAAATGTATTGGAGCTTCTCCTTTGTCGAGCCACTGTCCAGAACGTCTATTGTTATCGTAGAGAATCCACTTTTCGTCACATGTAACAATTCTGGCCAGAAATGGGTCATTTTTGTTTCGACAAAGTTTTTGTTTTCCCAATTTTCGAGTTTTTTCACTTTTCCAATCGTCTTGAGGTGGTCAGCGACGGTCGTTATACTGACTTTGAGTTGCTCTGCAAGTTCTCGAACAGTTGTTTTGGGGTTTTCTTCCACCACTGATCGCAGAACGTCATCATTAAGAGAGGAAGGCCTTCCACGACCTTCTTCATCTTCAAGGCTGAAATCTCCCTCCCGAAATTTTTTAACCCACCTTTGCACAGTGCACTCATTAACACAACCCTCCCCCCAGACTTGGTTAATGTTTCTAGCCGTTTGGGCTCCGCTTCGGCCGAGTTTAAACTCGTAAAAGAAAATCGTACGAAATTCTCGCTTTCACATTATAAGGATGACTGAATTATTTCCAAGTAGCGGAATGCTACAGAGGTAAACAAACAATATCATTTGGAAGAGGATTAATAAGTGTTGACATTCATACAAATGAGTAATCCTGTAAAATTAAACAGAATATTTTATATAGATTTTTTTTAATGAAAACTTAAAATCCTGCATTATTTTCCGGACAACCCAATAAAGATAACGCGACATTAGAAAAATGGCAAAAAGGAGCCTAAATTCAAAAGGTTGGGTTGAGATGGGAACTTTGTGTCCGAGTGGACCGAAGTCACGGCAACTCAAGTGGTAGAGCTTCAGCCTGTTTAGCCGAAGGTCGTGGGTTCGAATCCCGCTCAGGACGCTGACTTTTTTATCTCAACCAATACCTTACAAAAAGATTTATAGTTAAGTTAAGCGAATTAATTGCTTTGAGGACCCCGCAAGGCTTGTCAAATATTGAACTCATACCGCCCCTCGACACAAAAAAAGCCAATAATTATACACTTAATGCTACTATTACTACAGTGTTTTATGAAAGTAATATGAATAATTTATATTAATATTTGATTTACTAAAACTTGAATTCGAATGCACCCTGTAAGCCTAGAGAAATTTGTCAACGCCCACTCAACAAAAATATTGCAATATTTTTGAATTTATTGATAAATTCGAGTCAGACTCGCTTACCTGATATATATTTGAAGTCTTCCTTATTGTTTCGATTTTAAACGCGGGAGTGGTTTTTCCTGTTAGAAATTCTTCGATTTTACGTATCGATCCAGCTCATTAAAAGAAGCCCATCCGATGGGCACCCCGGCTTATCTGGCTAATAACCTTCTTAATTCTTCTTGACGTTTCATTCCTCGTCGGTGAAACAATGGGGGCCTTCAATTAAAAGGGAGAGCCCTATGGAAACATGTCTAATTGGCAAGTCTTGTCTTGGATGAGATCTCGCGCTATATCATTGTTTTCCCTCGACGGGAATAATTAGGTACTTGGACCTCTGTTTTTCCTACGGTGATAAATTGCAATTACCTCGCCATTTAACACGAGGCCTAGTGTATGTTTAAAGGTTGGTTTTATTGTGCCAAAGCCCATTGTCCACTGAGCTCTTCGACTTGTACCATAGAAGAACTCTCGCGTTACACGATCCTTTTTTTTCTAAAGATTGGATATTGCTTCCCCTTGGAATGTAATAGTAATGTCGCTCGCATAATTCTTCTATTTATTTAGATAAGGTACAAACTTTACTTTTTAAAAAGCCATGTGCCGATTGAGAAATTATTAAAATAACTTTTTGAATTGCACTTAAGGAATATCACGGTTACTTATGTCTAAAAGGACAACGGGTTCGAATCTCAGCCGCCCAGAATTCTAGCCAGAATTTTACAAATTTAACACCTTGATATGATTTCAATGAGCAATTCTTCTTTAGAACTTTGACAGAAAAACACAGCCCAAGGACTAAGGAATAACCGATTGAATAAAATTGAATGGCTTGTCATACTGGTCCTTTCCGTATAAGAATTATGAGTTCAAGAAATATCGAAAACCTGTTTAAAATATAAATTTCAATAATTAATATTGGTACAATGCTATCGATTTTATTTAGGAGTCTCCCCTTTAGTCTTAAAATCTTCCAAATTAAACAGGACTGGTTTTGTTTGTGTTTGACGGGCAAAACATTACCAGTCAATTTATGCGTTTTAATAAAATACACATATATATTTTTTAAATGTGTCAATTCGTGATGCGTTTGGATGTCAATCATGATCTGTTAGCCAAAAAGTAAAATCTGAGAGATGATTTTATTCCTGAGTTAAAAATAGATGAATTGTACCAATAGCTTTAATTTTAGTTGTTAATATTAAATTAAACATTAATTAATTTATAAACACGTATTACACAATGTAGTTTATATCAATTTACAAATTCTAAAAGCGTAATAGTAAGCTATTGCTCTACCACTAGAGCCACCGTGACCTCGATCCACTAGGACATCAACTTCTCAACCCCAACCTTTTTGCCATTTTCAAATACCTAATAATAATAATGTTTAATTGATTGTAAATTATTTTATTTTTGTTACATGATGTTCACCTGTGTTCACTTTACAATTACCAAGAGAGCTTTTCTTGGTTTAGTGCTGCGTCTGACAGTGGACGACTGCACTGGCCAGAAAGGCCACGTCCGGGCGGCCGAAACTGGCCACAGCCGGCTTCTTCTAATCCGCCTTGGCGGACGACCACGCTGTGGCAAGTAAGACACGAGGAAAGGTCATAGTAATTCAAGACCACCTACAAAGACAAAAACAAAGATTTTGTTCAAAATTAATCTCTAAGGGTCAGCTACAAAGAACTCACAACCGCCACGTTTTTGTTAGGGTATCAAAGTGGAGAAATTAGCCAAATAGAGGAGGTTGTCTGTGGTTAACAATTTATTTCAACATGTCGTTCCCGAGTACTCATCGTAGGATCTTTAGTGTCCGCACTTGGCCTATTCAACCTTTTGCGCACTTCTGCATATGATGGAGTAGTGTTACCGCCGACCGCAGCATTGGTGTAGAGGCGCCCCAGCCCCTAGACAACCTCCCTCCCTGCTTGTCCAGTCCGAATGGTCGGGCCCACATTGTACATCTAGTCGTACCCCGCGCGCAAAGGGCTAACAGGCCGAAATACATCAGCCTGCTCTCCCGCGTACTCCCTGGGTGTAGGGGCGTCCCCAGCGTAGAAACTACCATCAACCATCAATTCAATTCAACAACTAATGTATGAGAAGTGCTTCGCCTGGTTACTTTTAAATGCGGGATGTGGTACCGGGTGATACTCTATTGTAGTTTTCTCTCTGCCGCCATGGATAAATAAGAAACAGTTAGTAATCGATACCATAAGGCTTGAGGATTTCCATTACTCAAATACAGTAGGATTTTCCATGGTGTCTTCTTGAGTATTATCCGGGTATGTATATAGAAAATCAGGTCTTGGTCCAGTAGTCCATAGAGGCCGCCAAGTTTTTAAGCTCCATTCAACCTCTACCTCAACTTCTTAACCAATCGGCTACACTCCCCTAAGTATCCCCTCTCACTTTTCGCATGTCTACCCGCCCTCCTGCACTCAACTATCTTAGATATATTCAGGTTTAATCCACACATCACAAATCGGTGCATAGATTTTTAAAGATTTCACCGTGCCGCAACTTGTAATTTGGCCGCTACCGACCAACCTCGTTCGATCTGGCGAAACCGTTTCAGTATTTTGGCATCTTCAGTTAGTGGCGAGTTTTGGCCTACGCATTCTAAACAAAGCAGCGAGGAGAGGTAGACCAGGTTGAACGTAACGACCAAATTAAAAATTTTAAGACAAAAGTTTAATTAACACCGCGGTTTAAGGTACTTTATAGGTAAGTCGACTAATTACCTATAAAAAGTATAAATTCCGCGTTGTTACAAGAGTTAAATTAACGACGGAATTAAAAATTTTACAGTATTTATTCAAATCAATAAGATTTGTTAGAAAAAAATTAATTACTGTGTAAGTAAATTTATTTATAATTAGCTATACTAACTTATAAGCGACAACAAGATAAAGAATTTAAAACATTTGTCTATATTCAAGCCAATCAATTAAGTAATTAATTGGTGTTGTCATCAAAATGTCTTAAAGTTTTAGGAGGAGATGATTGTTCTCCGCGCTCCTTGTTCATGACACACGGAGTCACCGAGGAGGACCAACTTCACTGAACTGGATAAGATCATCTTTCATCATTTATTCGAAAGCAAGTGCAGACGGAAAGGTTTAATTACGCCGTCCCCGCTTTTCATTAAGAAGGGCAAGATCGGCATATTGCTGAGCAGAGCCGGATTGACAGTCTTAGCAAACGCTTATCGGAGCTAACAAGAGACAACAAGTGACCCTGGCACTCTGGGGTCAATCAATTCACCACTAATCTCATTTGAACCGTTCAATCACTGCCAACCGCTTGTCTAGTTGTTTCTTACCCCTGGAGGCGGGCTTAATTCACATTTAACCACATTAAAATCTACTTTTTTTTTGCACTTCTGTTACTCTAATATTTTAATTTTAGTTTATTTTTCTTTTATTTCCACTGGCTTTATGATCTGTGCATGTTAGCCAAATGACTGTTATTCTCCGTATTCGTTTTTTGGTGGGGGGGGAGATTAGCGTGAAAAAAAGGCCAGAGCCCGCGATGGGAATCGAACCCACGACAAAATGAGCGTTACATATTCGAGCGTGACGGCTCAGTCTCATTCAACATTCACAAAATGAGCGTTACATCTTCGAGTGTGACGGCCCAGTTTCATTCAATACTCACAAAATGAGCGT
>CM077107.1:21951606-21988583 GCA_039619505.1 Cimex hemipterus
TCTAACATTGTATAGATTATTTTTTTATCTAAAATTTTTAGCATTGTATAAATTCATTCATGTTTAAATGTCAAATTTTCTAGTATTGTATAGATTCGTTGTTTATATAAAATACTCTAGCATTGTATAGATTCATTTTTATCTAAAATTTTTTAGCATTGTATAAATGCATTCTTTCTTAAATGTAAAATTTTCTGGCATTGTGTAGTTTCATTTTTTTAATCTAAAATTTCCTTGCATTGAATAGATTTATTCGTTTTTAAGTCAAATCTAACATTGTATAGATTAATTTTTTTTATCTAAAATAGTTTTGCATTGTATAAATTCATTCTTTTCTAAATGTCAAATTTTCTAGCATTGTATAGATTCGTTTTTATATAAAATTCTGTAGCATTGTATAAATTTATTTTTTTAATTTAAAATTTTCTAGCATTGAATAGATTTATTCGTTTTTAAGTCAAATCTAACATTGTATAGATTAATTTTTTTTATCTAAAATAGTTTTGCATTGTATAAATTCATTCTTTTTTAAATGTCAAATTTTCTAGCATTGTATAGATTCGTTTTTATATAAAATTCTGTAGCATTGTATAAATTTATTTTTTTAATTTAAAATTTTCTAGCATTGAATAGATTTATTCTTTTTTGAGTCAAATTTTCTAACATTGTATAAATTAATATTTTTATGTAAAAATTTTTAGCATTGTATAAATTCATTCTTTTTTAAATTTCATATTTTCTAGCATTATATAAATTCATTGTTTTATCTAAAATTTTCTAGCATTGTATCAATTCAGTTTTTCACATCCTACAACTATTTGCGACATTTCATCATTGTTTATAAATCCCAGGCCCTGAAGATGCTCTCAATAAAGATCGAAACGTTGGCACGATAAAGAAAATGTTTTAATACCTACTCGACCACATCTGACGATCTCCGAATCATCATTTACATATTACGATTTATCCATCAACTAAACAGATAGCTTTCTACCCGCAGTCCTCAAGAGCCAACAATTTTAATATTATTTTTAACAGGAAACATTTATCAGGATGTTTCAATGATATTTGGTGGATTGGTCATATTAGTTATTATCTTGAGTTGTGAAAACGTTAAGGTGTGGGTGGAATTTTTCGTAAAAGGTGATTGTTAGTCATAGATCGTTAAATAGAAAATTACAAACAGGTAAAAATTATTGAAAATGGAATTGATCAAGATTGTAAAAGACGAGGATCATTGTGGCAGTTAATCAGTGGGCTATTTGTATTACATGAGATAACGTCCAACGTCGTTCTCATTATTCAATTTGTTTTTCCTGCTGAGCTTTCAGATATTTTTGTCAGTTGCAGCAGCGGGGAGTTAAGCCTCGCTTTGCCCCTACCCACCGGCGAACATCATCAAACCCCCGCACATATTTTCTCCTCCCGCTTAACAAAACCTTCGCAACCCCTTATCTCTGATTTTTCATTTATATTCCGGAATCTCCAACATCAGAAGCAGGTACGAACTTCATTATGATATTCCGCTGGCTCGAAACGTTTAGCAAAAAGGCTGACAACCGAACAACTTTATCTTCCAATTAAAACAAAGCGTTTTGTTGCCAAGTGCCAAGGCCGTATCAATAAATACTCGTCGAAAACACACGGTTTAATTGAAGATCAATTGTCTGTCATTCGCACATTTATTCATTTCCTTGTAATCCATTGGTTCGATCCAATAATTGAGTTTCAATCTACGTTTGTTTAGCTGTTATGGGGAGTAATTTATTGAATACTTTCTCTCTTATCAAATGAACAGATATCTTTTTTTGGCTCCTCCTATAAATTTAAATTACATGTCATTGTCACAATTTTCAAACGCCATCACAATTATTTTACTCGGTTTCATTAAAGGACAAATTGCTGTACAAAATTTATTTACTTGTGTGTAAATAAAATAAACATAATTAATCTATTTCTCTGACATTTAAATGCCCGAGATTGTTGTTTATTCGGCCGAACTTAAATGTCGTCACTTTGTGATTACTTTGTGCTTGAAAGAATCAACTCTATTACTTTGTCCAGCTTTGGTAATGCATCCCCTTCATCACGACTTGTAACCTATTATTAACGAGATCAAACACCCATCCTTTCTATCATAATATAAAAACTCGAAACCATTTAATTTTAAAAAAGCCTAAACTTTTTTCAACCCTCCCTTCATTTACACTATATAAAAGTGAATTTGGGCTAAATTTTCTCATTGGATTTCGTTGATATACGGCCACAAGTTATAATTGGATTAGTTAGTTCTATTGGTCAGCTATGCCTGGATAGAAGAGGGAGTTCATTTAGCCTAAATTATTCTCCTTGGTCGGTTTGTCAAGAGCAGGCCCTTCTGAAATATGCCTCTGGGGTCTCCACGTCTATAAATCCAAAGGCGGTCCCCTTATCCGTCCTTTATTGCTTTTATGGTCCTCCCTCCTGTCTTATTCGGAGAAGGACGGCACCCTCAGCTTTAAATTTCATCAGTCTGGGAAAAACAAAGCAAAAAGTAAAGGGGTCGACATCCAACTCACCCGACCTTATCCGTCTCCATTGTCAACTTTTACCCCTTTCATCAAATGCTACGGCGTTTTAAAAGGTCCTAACTCATAATGATCTTTAATCCCTTAGGGCGCTCCGCCCTGTTCTTACCAGTCTTTGAACAGCGAGAACCTTAGTTTTAACAATGGAGAAGTCGTATTTTACCTGACATTTTTGTTCTCACCGTCCTCTGTACTTGCAATGGTTCCATCATTTCTACTTTCGGACATCAATCTTTCTTTTTACAACAGAAATAAAAATAAATATTTTCAACTCAACAAGTCAAAAGATTATTAAAAAATTATGTCTAGAGATTGGTGACAGTTAATCGATAATTATTCAGATATCGTGAGTTGCAGTCTGGTGTGATGCAGGTTACAGAAAAACATTTTCTTTGTCGTGCCAACGTTTCGATCTTTATTGAACCTTGAAAATGATCTCAATAAAGATCGAAACGTTGGCACGATAAAGAAAATGAAAATGTTTTTCTGAAACCTATATCACATCAGAACGCATCTCACGATTGCTGAATAACTATTGATTAACGGTCGCTATTACCACACATTTCTACACAAGAATAACGAAGAACATGGGATTCTATGGACAAATTGCAACTACATATGGACACGAAGCTAAAAGCATTCTCTCAAAAAGACACAAGATTGGCACAAGTACGCAGAAGACAAACGCTTTGAGTTAGTTGAAATACTTTGATTGAATATAAAATATATTTTGAACTGTATCCACACCCTAAATGCATTTGTTAAATGTAAACAATATTTGTAAATCCGAGGCACAGAAGATGATCTCGATAAAGATCGAAACGTTGGCACGATAAAGAAAATGGTTTTCTGAAACCTACATCACACCAGACCGCATCTAACAATATCTGACAGTTAAATTTGTCAATCTTTGACATATTTAAAATTGTTTGACCTGAGATGACCTTAAAATAGGCCGATAGCTTGGCAGTAATAATTTGATTTTTTTTAAAGAACGTATCTTGATCCAGAATGTTATTGAGTTTTTCAATATTAAGTTTTGACTTCGAACATCTCCGTTTTTCTACTACATTTTTATTTAGTTTAACTTCATCATTTCATAGATTTATTTCAGCAAGAGTACATGTATTTTGTCTAGGTCGGCTTTTTGTATCGACTGTTTTTCATGGTTGATATTTTGATTAACTTTGGCAGTAACAATTGAATTTGTTTTTGTTTTTGTTTTTTTTCGAGACCATCCTTGATCCAGAACGTTCTTGATTTGGGTTTTTCAATATTAAGTTTTGACTTCGAACGTTTATCTACAACTTATAAGTACGATTTTGTTTCAGCTTATTTTTTGTTTGACTTTTGGTTTAAATTCATCATTTGATTGATTTTTTCAGCATGAGTTTTGTCTCAAATGTGTGTTTTGCCTAGGTCGACTTGTCTTTCATGGTTGATTTTTTGTTTAAGTTTTTGAGCATAGCCATATATAGGTTTTGAGGTATGATTATATAATTGGATACTTAATTGTTTTGAATTTGTTGAAATAATAATAGTTGTATGCGGTTTTTTTTTTACTTACGAAACATTCTCAAAAGATAAACCTTATAACCCTGTGAAATCTGAAAATCTATTCAATCTGAATAAGAAAAATTAGACAAAATAAAATAGGGATTTTTCATCATCTTTGTGTTTTTACTTTTTAAAATTATTTCAAATAAAAACTGTGTGTTCCTTATCGTTTGTTTGTTTCGTTGACAGACGCCTTTCAATTTCCTCATGATTTAATTACTCTCCTTTTGAGCCAAAGGGTGGTCCGACCGGGTTCAAGGGGAGGTGGAGGATAATTGCCCTCGAGCTTAGCGGCTCAGAGGACCACGAAATAGAAAAAGAAAGGAAGTCGATTAATTTTTGGTCAAGCAACATATAATAGTTGATTCACAACAATTGACAGACGATCCATAGAGTAGAAAGTTTGAAAATTTCTACTATTTACAGGTCATATACATATGTACTTTGTATTGATTTTATATATAATTTTTCGTTTATTTTATTTATTAGGGAAGTATAATATATTTTTCGTGTTGACTCGAAAGAGATTGACATGGACGATGTGGGTCTTCAATCAAAGTGAGTGGCAGTTGTCAAGCAGAGGGACAGAGATACGGAAGGGTGACTTTTTTCACAAAAAGATACCGTCCGTCGTGGGATGAGAAGTAAAAAGAGGCCGGAGAGTAATTACTGAGCTGTCTAAGGGCTGACGAACAAAAACACGAGTTTTAAAACTAAATTTGTCGGATTTATGCGTCAGAGGCAGTGGGTTTGAGTAATGAAAGAAAGACCGAGCGCTATTTCTTCATTAGGAGCAGCATTAGATTTATAGGGATATAGTGTTTTCATCATCGGACTGTTGTCTGGGGATGTTTTCTTGAAAGGGCGGGGGGCAATGAAGGCTGTCACGGGCATGATGGACGTCCTCGCATAAAACTGACGAGCGGCGGAGAGGGAACCTTGGCGGAATGGCCCGCCCGAGCACACTATATCACTTTTATGACTCCCATCTTCATTTTCATATTTCATATTTGCATTTTCTCTGCCGTTATAAATCAGGGAGTTTATGGCTAATTAGGCGAGGCCGTTAGGAGTGGGGGTGGGATGGGGAGGGAGCTTATCGGGCACATCCCTCGGTTTTGCAGGCCACCCCATCTCTGGGGGCGAGTTCAGTCTAATATTGTTATAAGGGTGAGAATACCCCCATTTCACTCACCAACCACACACTCGCCCATTCTTACACACATAGACGCCTGCACACGACCATTCTTCCTTTTCTTACAACAACAACCCTTTAATAGCCGCAGCCGTGTCTTAACGACCGACCGTGCAGTCCCTGTTCCGGTACAAAAATAAAGGGTGGGCCTCGATCCCGCAGCTGTCCCTTTCCATTTAAATTTCATTTTTGTAATTAAAGCAAAAATATCTAATAACAACTCATAATAATACAATAGTACAACTTGTGAGCTCTGGCATTAGTAGAGTGGCATTTAAAGTATGTATCTGATTTTTGTCAGGTAGTGAACGGAAGGGATTTTGTGATCGCTGGTGATGATGAGAATGCATAGAAAGAAAAACTAGAACTTCTTCCTTTGGAAATATTTCCGTATACAATTAATTAAGGTTTTCTTCGGCTAGATACGCCGCTGCTCTACCACTTGAGCTATCGTGACCTCGATCCACTCGGACGTCAACTTCCTATCTCAACCCCACCTTATGCGTTTCCCTTCTTTTGCCATATTTCAATATTCATATTGAATCAATGCCATATTCATATGCCTTTTTTTCGCCTCAAATAAAAACATTAATTAATTGTAACGTATCAATCGGTCAAGTGGACCACGAAATTAGGGAATTATTTTTATTTATTTTATTTTTTACGTTTTTAATTTTTTCGTGGATCCCGAAAGGAGGAGAAAAAAGGCGCAGAAGTCGGAGCGCCTGTGGTCCCCCGGGTATAGATCTAATAAATCTATCATTTGTCGCACTAAAATCACCCTGTTTCGTATTGTATGAAATCATACCCTGCATTTCCACTATCGCGTATATTTAATAATCAGAGGGATCGGAAAAAAATCGGTACGTGTTCGTCGCAATCGGGACTGGAGAGTTGTCCGTTCAATTAAGAAGGACCGCCTCCCACCGACAAGGAGACTTAATGAGCTTTGTTACTGTTTGTCCATGCTTTTCGCTTTGTTTGAGAAGTAAGAGCTTGAGCGGCCAATTCTAGCTTTTATATGAGGATTACTTTACTGAAGAAGTGTTTTCTAATAAATTAAATATACTTTAAAACCCGAATTTAACATTTTAACCGTTTGACCCTCATCCCACTGCGTTGCTATGATTTTGTTATGCTTTGGAGAAGGCATGTTTACATACCTCTTGTGAACTGATTATTACTATTAAAATATCTACATGTTGGGTCAAATTGTTTGAGGTCGGTTTTGTAATAACTTTTAATTTATGAGTCGTTCATTAAAAGTTGAATGGGCGATGGCCAGAGCCCATAGGATCCTTGAAAACCTTCGGGGACGAAAACCTTTTTTGCATAGGCGTTTTTACTTTGGTGGGCGAACTGTCATTTAACATCACGAAGTTGTGTAGGTCAACAACGTCTAATAAGGCGATTCATTTTTTGCCTCTACATTCCCGCCCAAAAACTGAATTATGAACGTTAAAATCTTGGTAAAACTTTAAAGAATTTATCCAATTTATATTTGGTAGTGTTACTGTTACAATCCACAGTATAGTTAATGACCAGTAGTCGTTGAGAAAAATTTGTATTTCTACTGCTATAAAGTTTTGAGAGAAGCTGAGAAATTTTTGAATTGGTTGTTATTTTTAATAAAAATACCGACCCCTGAATCATCATCTTCTCTTGTAAACTTATGTTCTTAACATTTGGACATATAAATCGCAGGCCCTGAAGATGATCTCAACAAAAATCGAAACGTTGGCACGGTGAAGGAAATGTTTTCTAAAAATTTCATTTCAATTGTCCTCGAGAACCGATTACACGGCATTTGAAATATGCAAAAGGAGGGAAAACTCGTAAGGTGGAGTTGAGATGGGGAGTGGATCGAGGTCACGGTAGATCAGGTGGTAGAGCAGCGGCGTATATAGCCCAAGGTCGTGGGTTCCAATCCCTCTCGTTCCATTAACTTTTTTTCGCCTCAACTCTTAATTAATTGTCGTTTTCTAAAACATACGTCAACCTGACCGCACCTCACGATCTCCAAATAATCATTGACAAACTGTCACGAAACACCACACATAAATTATATTCTTGAAGCCAAAATAAATTATTTAAAAAAATTGTCGGTTAGACCACCATGGGGCTTAGTTTCAAAGTTCAAATCTCGCAGTTCTAAATTCGACTAATTTTTAGAAATGTGTAGAGATTAGTGACCGTTAATGGATAATTATTCAGATATCGTGAGGTGTCCTTCACTAATCTCTACACATTTCTACACAAGAAGAACGAAGAATATGGGATTCTATGAACAAATTTCATCTATTGGGTTGTCCGGAAAATAATGCAGGATTTTGGTATTAAACAAAAAAAAAAAGAAACTAGTTACTTTAAAGCAATGTTCTTTAATCAAAATAATTTCCCATACTCTCAATACATTTCTCCCAACGTGTTGGTAACATTAATTCCGTCTGAGTAGAATTCAGAATTTTTAGAATTGATAAAGTCAATAAATGCATTTTCCAGTTCCGTTTGATTTTTGAATATTATGTGTTGTAAGTAGTGGTCCAGGTGTCTAAAAAAATGGTAGTCAGTAGGCGAGAGGTCCGGAGAGTAGGGTGGGTGAGACAAAGTTTCATAGCCAAGCTCCAATAATTTTTGTGACGTTACACGTGACACATGTGGTCGAGCGTTGTCATGCAACAAAATGGGCCCTTTCCGATTGACCAAAGAGGGCTTCATTACTGCCAATTTCTGATGCATGGTATTAATTTGGTTACAGTATGATTCAGCATTGATGGTTTCGCCAGGATTTAAGAAGCTGTAGTGTATTAAACCAAATGAAGCCCACCATACCGTAACCATTACCTTTTTTTGATGAGTTGGGGGCCAACTCAATCGCCTTGAGGTGGTCAGCGACGGTCGTTTTACTGACTTTGAGTTGCTCTGCAAGTTCTCGAACAGTTGTTTTGGGGTTTTCTTCCACCACTGATCGCAGAACATCATCATTAAGAGAGGAAGGCCTTCCACGACCTTCTTCATCTTCAAGGCTGAAATCTCCCTCCCGAAATTTTTTAAACCACCTTTGCACAGTGCACTCATTAACACAACCCTCGCCCCAGACTTGGTTAATGTTTCTAGCCGTTTGGGCTCCGCTTCGGCCGAGTTTAAACTCGTAAAAGAAAATCGTACGAAATTCTCGCTTTGACATTATAATGATGACTGAATTATTTCCAAGTAGCGGAATGCTACAGTGGTAAACAAACAATATCATTTGGAAGAGGATTAATAAGTGTTGACATTCATACAAATGAGTAATCCTGTAAACGTAAACAGAATATTTTATATAGATTTTTTTTTAATGAAAACTTAAAATCCTGCATTATTTTCCGGACAACCCAATACATACGGACAAACAGCTGAAAATATTCTGAAGGACATCGCGAACAATGAAGAAACTCGCATCGGCCATAAATCAGAGAATTTTTTGGCTGAAATGCAGACAACATAAAGCCCTGAAGATGATCTCAATGAAAGATCGATACGCTGGCACGATAAAGAAAATGTTTTTCTGATACCTACGTAACACCAGACCGCACCTCACGATATCTGAATAACTAATTTTTAGATGGACTCTGGTTGATAAGACCGCCTAATTGCTAATCCCAACAAACAAACACAAACTCGTTTTCATAGCCATTTTGAAAAATTCATAAATTAAAATTAATTTCTTCGACCATTCACCCTCAAATGTGCTCTTCCTGTTGATATCAATCAATTTTATTTTCTGATAATATGAAACAAAAATATTAATTAAATGAACGTGGAAATAAAGAGAGTTACAATTTATTTTTCATTGAAACAACTGGAGAAACCAGGTTATCGTATTAACCTGGACACCCTGTTTAATCGAAGGACCAGCATGCAATAGTGCCAATTCCGCATTTGTTTATGCGTTTCATTGAACGTGTATATGAATTATACATGTCAACGATGGCTTTTGGCAAAGGGTAAACGTCGCTTTGAAATTCTCTTTTGTATTATTTGAGATCAAAGTTTATTCTGTCAATTGCCTTCGGTCATTCGCAGTACGCCTACCGGGGAATCGAAGAGTGTTCATAATTGCGAGCCCTTGTCTGACATTTCCAGCGTAAATTAGGAGGCGAGTTGAGAACAAATGTCTACGTTATTAAAAGGCTGGTCCGTCAAAAGTTGCTGGCGGCGTTAAATCAGAAGCACGACGGAAAAATGGAAAGATGTAATCGAGCACTGTCAGGCTTCGCGTCCCTAGCACGGGAGTAATGGGGATCAATCAACTGACCTGATAAAGCCTGTCGAAATGTCAGCGTGAATAATCGGTCGATAACAACTTCCATTAAAAAAAGGATTTTACAATTCCGGCAAAAGGGAGTTGACTGATGGGCTGATACATTCGTCATGAGAGGTAGAAAAAACTGCGACCTGCGGCTGATTGATGTACGAATCAGTCGATTTAACTGCTCATTCCGATGACGGCTCCGGTTCTATTAACATCCTCGGATGACTGTAAGTCATTCTAATAGCGTAAACAACGTGCACCTATACAGGCAGCCTTTCTCGTTTTATCGACAGCTTGTTACACGCATATTCTTTTTGCACGCCCGTACATAAAACTTCTTTCTACCAGTTCTGAGCGTCATTTCATGGAATATTAAAACGCCATTCATTAACGTCCACGAGGTTTTTCCCCCTGTGATGGGTTATTGAAGTGAGAATCATACCAACAGATTCCATTAATTATTTTTGCCTTGTCTCGTATCAACTCGGCGGCCAGGAGTTTCGCACACCGGACGTCGATTAAAAGCTTAACAAATCATGATTTATTCAATGATTTCTGTGTTCAGAGAAAAAGTCAGAACGTCATGGAATTTCAGCTTCGGCATTTTCAGACCGCTGTCACAGAAACCCGACGGATTGCTTAAATCCCATCATAATCAATCCGACGGTAATGAAATTTGACGACCACTGAGTTGTCACACGTTCAAACCCTCTTTTCCGTCTGAACTATGTAGTATAAATGTCATACAGCTACTTTTTCCTGACGTATAATATGCTGGTACAAAATACCTACTCCCCCCCCCCAATGAGATAAAAACAAAAATATTTGTGTATTGTTTCTTTCTAGTATTTCAAAGTGTTTTACCATTCTCCTAGGGGGCCGCGGTATTCGAGTGGTTAAGGCGTCAGACTCTCGGCTAGTAGACCCCGCGGTCGTGGGTTCGATCCCCACCGTCGCCTCTGGAATTTTTCTGACGCCTAAGAGGACCGGTGGCCGCAATTAAAAGAAATTGACACGGCACTTATCCCCCGGAAGTGGCGGGACCGGATCTCAGCGACCCTGAACCTGGTCCCAACCCCCTTCAAAAATGAGTGTTTCTTCCAGGGAAGAACATTGGTACAACGGGGGCTCAAGTTCACTTGTTGTGAGCCCTCCCTCAAAAATGGAGCCAGGGTATAGTACAATAAGCTGTACAGCTGCAGTGCTCAGTCCCTAACATGATATCCATCCATCCACATCCATCCACCATTCTTCTAACATTACATCCAGATGAGGTCGCCTTGTTTCTGACTTTGAGTCTATCGTTTTTGCTTAAACCTTTTTTAATATAGTTATTATTGTATTTCTACATTTTACACATCCTTACAAAGTGCAAATGTGATTTTAAAAACTTTTTGTCACATGGTTATAACAGACAAAGCCAACGTTGCACCTGGAGGGCATATGCTATGAGAAACCAGCCAATGCTGGCACTCAGGATAAAGAGCAAGGAGGTCCCGAAGTCACTATCGATTGAGACGACGTGGCGAGTACTCGGGATGTGAATGGGTAGAGACGGGTGGGTCGAGCAGTAGGAGATGGATGTTGGTGTGAAACTTTTGGAACCGGGAACGGATCAGTTCGTTGACAAAAGGAATGTTGAGGCCGTTGTGTGTAGTGAGGTACGTAACGAGTAATTTGGCTATTTGCCTGAAGATTTTTTATTTAATGCGCTAGATGTTAGATTGCTTGGCTGAACCACGCAGTTTCACTCCATATTTCCAAAGTGATCGCAGTAAAGTCTTGTATAACTTTAGGTGCGTTTTAACGGTCAATTGAGATTTTGGCCCTAGAGGTGTTCGTCGTTGTACATTTCTTCTGTTGAGTAGTCTTGTAAAGGGATTCTATGTCCTTTTGCTGTCAAGATCCTATGTATTTGACTTGAATGAAAGCCGGTTTCTGTTTGTTGTTGATATGCAATAGAAGGCAAGAATGATTTCTGAATGTGAACGTACTTTGGGCAAATCTTTCTACATTTAGTCCTGTTCTCCACGTTTTTCACCAGAGTCCGATAAGTTCAAGGTATTCTTGGTTGTTGGAGGTGGCTTGGATTGAAGGTAGAGAACAAAAATTCGGTATCTTCCGCGTAGGTGTTCACCTTCCTTACTGCGGCTGCACGTACGTTGGCGGTAGCTCAGTGGAGAAGGGGGGACGTGTTGAAAGTAGAGACAAGTGATGGTCGGTGAGGATCGGTAATTTTGGGGAAGGATAAATACCGAGCCCAGGGGATAAAAAGGAAAAGAACAGTAGAACAATGGGAAGAAAGGGAAAAGGAACGGTAGCGATGCAGTGTTTCTGGCTCTCTTCTTTCTGATGGCGCTTCCAACCAGGATGATGGGAGCTAAATGATTCTTCCTGCTTTTATCCGAACTACTTAGGGTTTAAAACTACGATTTAAATGAATACTAATCAGAACTATTTTATTTACAAGTACATAGACAAATCCTTTTAAATTAAAAGCTAGCTAACAAAAGGCCGAATCTAATAGCTAATGTCTCTAGTCCGGAATTATCAGGCCTGATAAGAAATTGGAAATATACCAAATCACGGGATCACTACTCTCTTGCCGGGATCAGCCAGTTCCTCTTCGTATGAACTCGATCCGCACGATCTAGTTTCGCAAACGACACATAAACTTTTTAAGAAACAATATTTTCTTTTTCTCGCGAAAACCACCTCTTCCTCGGAACGGCTTTACCCAACTAACTCGCACCTAGTGCCATCCCGATCAGGATCTTGCAGGCCGCGAATTGCTTCCTGCTTCTCCCGCTTCTCTTCTCGGTTCGTACCGGCACGATTTAAGTTTTATTAATTTTTTTTTTTCTCCGAGAGGAAGGAAAAATGTAATAGATGGTGATGATCGTATTAGGGTGTAGGCCGGCAGTACAAACAATATAAAGGATGGCTCCAAGAAGGCCACCATAATACAAACATATACTTACATTATTTTAACATATGGTTGATATCTAGCAGCAGTATAAATGACGGAACCAAGAATGCTTCCGTGTGGAACGCCGGCATGTATCTGTCAGCGTTCCTAAAGGTTAGGTAGGATTTCAGAATAAGTAGTGGATAGGAAGCGGTTCAGTTGATATGGTGAAAATATGTTTATTAGTTATGTTTACTGAAAATTTTGAGTTGTTTTAGAGATTTGATGGTTGAGGTCATACATTCTACGTAAATACATTATTTTTCTAGTAAATAGAAATATGGTGAATGCTGCGACAAATAGCAAATTCAGAGATAGAAGAAAAGCTCGCTCATGGTTCTGCTGGTGAATATGTCTGCCGGTATCACAAGCATTTTTTTCACTTGCCTAAGCCCATTATCACAAACTCGATAAAGATATTGTTTGAAAACGACGATTTTCAATTATTTCATGTAGCATTTACTTTGAAAAGAAAATAACCAAATGATTGGTGAATATTTATGAGTGTTCAATAAAGCTGTATGCTGGTGCCTTCTTGACAATTGTTTTAATCGTTCTCACAACAAATAACAGTTTTGTTAAACGGGAAAATTGTTTTTCCATTTATTGTATTATTTGGAATAATTGATATGTCGGAGGGTGTGGGGTCCGTACATCAAACGACACGCCAAAAAGCGGGCGTTGCCCAAGTTTTATTTGGATATTTCCACGAGTCGAGGAGTGATGTACGCTCGTGTTATCGGTTATTGCCGATGATTCACCCACGTGACTGATTTAGGGAGCTCGGTCCACCTCGTATATTATATCCGTGTATCACCCGCAAATCACACGAATGCCCCTAATTCCGCGCCTCCGTTTAGCAATGGAAATGCTTGATAAATTATGCGCCGCGCCTCTCCTCTGTATTCTTTTCGGACCGATCCCATAAATCCGCTAATCAGCGATCGGGTGCCCACTCATTTGTAGCGGATGAATTTTCATGCTCTTCCCCGTTTTTGGGAAACTGCCGGGGAAAGGGTGTCCCATCCATCACCCCAGCGGCAAAACATGATGTTCATCTGTTCCGATGCTAATATTGGGCCCGGGTAATTAATTCCTAAGGACGGAATTGGGTTCCGTTCTAATAACAGTCGGAAATCACATTGCCGACACGACAATTTTTTTCTTTTCATCCATCACCATTCCTAATTTACATCTACAAAACGATTAAATCTTCAAATCTTTTAACCCAGTTATTATTTAATTTCCCTGTTGTATTTTTAACCAGGCGAATCGGTGAACGCGACTGAGGTTTATTATTTTCATTATTTTTCCTCGAGCCTCTTATTTTCCCATCTGTTCAGCACTCAATGTTTCAAGTTGCCGAAACGCCACTCAAATCAAAACTAAAACGAATTCTTAAAAATTATGAATGATCGAGTGAGAGCGGTGTTCAATCCTTTTTTAAAAAGATATTCCTTATATTTGTTTTACGACGATGTGGATTCGAGCTTTTAGCTCATCATCAGGTGGGAGAAGTTCCACAACCACGACTATCGACATGAATTGCAAAACTGACCCCACTGATACCCACCCCCACCAAGGCGACGTTCCAATAAGAAGCTCGTTTTTAATGCCGCTCAATTTTGAACGTGGGAAAAGTGGGAATTACAACACCAGTAAGTATTATAATAGAAAATACTGTAAGAAATTAATTGTAAATTAATGATAGAATATGAAAGATAAAAATTACAATAATACCTTAATAATAGATCATTTTAATTATTCGGCAGTTTAACATTAATTACGAGCATATTTAAAATGAGAGGTAGATCAAAATCTATTCATTTAACTCCATGTTGAATATCACCTTTTTTTATTTCTTATTATATTCAGAAATTAAACTAATTATTAAAATTAAAATCATTGCTTATTATTTTGAGAAACTAAAATAATTATTAAAATTAAAAATAGTTTTTATTAGTTTGAAAAATTTGAAAGTAAAAAACGTAGAATTAAACATGAAAAAAAGGTGTATGAATAATATAGTAGATTTTGATGTAACTCTATTTTAAATAATTATTTTAATTGTTATTAATTTTACCATAATTTAATAATCTATCATTATTCTAATTTAATATTATTCTAATTTTTATCTTTTATCTTTAATCACTAATTTATATTTAATTTGTTAAACTATTTACTGTTATAATGTTTACTTGTGTTATAATTTCCACTTTTCGCACGTTCAAAATTGAGCGGTTCAGACTTGCAATTCATGCCAAAAGACGTGTCTGGCTGTAGAACTTCTTCCACCTGATGATGAGGGAAAGGCTCGAAATCCGGATCTTCGCAAAGCAACTTACTGTGAGTAGGAACCCTGTTTTTAAACATAATTTTAAAAAAATTATTTGCCGCTAGTTTCTTCTTCTGCGTCCCAGTTGGACGAAGTGGAATTTTATTTTAGACATCGACGATTTTTCAATAATTTTTCTTCTTTCGACGTTTTACATGAAGAGCCATTAAATTATATATTGAATATGACCTCTAAACTTAACTCATGAAGAAAAACAAAGGAATTCATTTCCTTACCAAAGTGCGAATGAAGGGCGACGAAATAAATACAAAACAAAAACTATATTGGAGTTTATGTAAGTTGTCAGTTCAAAAGACAAACAAATCATGAAGTATGCATTCTTAAAATGAGAAGGAGCAGAAATCTTACAGACAAGCACCGAATGCACGAATTAGAATCGCATCTGCATTATGAACACGGAGGGCTGACAGGTTATTAATTCTTAGAGAGAATGAAAACATACAAATACGTTTCCATTTTTTTTAACTACTGGCATAAAAAAGGCCGATTTCATGTAGTAGTTTCAACACTGAAGAAGGAACTAAGTAATGAATTCATATAAGCAATGTTTTTGAATGTATAAATAACAGTATTCAACACTTGGATCATATTTGCCTTGATTTCTGTTCCAAGTTGCACATCCAAGGAGATACCCAGACAGACGGAAACCGTGGAACCCGATACCATCATCGAACCCTTCAATGTTGTTTGTACCTAATCACCATTTGGATTACGCGAATACATCACGACCAATCAGGCTTAATCTTAACAATAGCACAGCGTATATCCCTCGACAAATTACAAGTTTTCTTTCATAGCACGAATGGAAGCTTAGCGACATCCTACTTTTCACATTCATCTCAAATACTGCTGCAAAAACCGTAATTTCCATATCATGAAAGCGACTCGTCCTATTTCGATTTTAGCTGGCTTCCAGGGAAGCTGGATTCCTTAAATTACTCATATTTAACAACTCCCAAGTCATCCTAAATTACATTATATATCTTGACGACCTGTGCACCGCGACCACCGTCAGTCTATTGGGCATATCCATTTTTTAGGTCGTCATCAAGCTTGAGGATTTTTACCTGACCCCAAAACTTTTTCAAGCTCCCGTGTGTATCCTGCAGGATGCCTTCTCTTCTTCCAGAAATAACAATCACAGCCTAGATGGAGTGTTCGGTTTTGTTCTACTTCTGTAGGTTTCTGTACATATGCCTTTGGAATTTGCAGCGCCCATCTGGCAGCCCAACTGTTATTCTAATTCCAACACGCCCTAGATTAAGTAGCTCTACTAGTTTTTGCGATGGTCCTTTCATGGACGTTTTCGCGTACCTCTGCCCCGGGCGACATTCCCCTCGAGCAGAGGACTATTAATCCATTGTCTAATGAATCTGGTTTTTGGCAGTTTGGTAAGCCACAAACTGGTTTAGGGCCAAAAAGCTCATTGAAATTTCATTGGCCAATTTATCGTCCTCTTCGGTGCACCTCTGTCCTAGAACTCAGACAAGTGTAATTTAATGCATCTTACCACTTCAAAATTGGGGCGTCGGTGGACGCAAGGTTTAATCTTTGACACGGCGCTATCCATTGTAAGGTCCCGGGTTCGAATCCAGCGGCCCTGCATTCGAACCCGACGTACTTACAAATGGGCTTTTTTTCAAAAACACCGGCACCCTGAAGGTTTATATGACCTCTGCTGTTGCTAACCCTCGTTACAAAAAAGAACAAAAGTAAAAAAATTCCATTGCATTGTTCTTCTTCTTGTTTTAAGTTTAGCGGTCACATTCAATATATAATTTAATGGCTTTTCATGTGAAACATCAAAAAGAAGAAAAATTATTGCAAATATGTTGATGACAAAAAAATATTTAAAAAACGGAGAAAACTCGTCTTAAAATAACATAAAGTTAACAATGTAGAATAAAGGTATATGAAACAGTAAATAAAATTCACTGTGAAGAAAACTTTAGCAATCTTCAAAAAAATGAAACACGTCATACCACGTGACTTTTTTAAAATGACATGACCTTTTATTTTTCCTTCTTTTTTTATTACAACTTCCTCCTTTTTTCCACATTTTGAACGTCCTTTCTATTCCAAAAATAAAATGATACCGGAAACTCAAAACTTCATCTATTCTTTCTGAACATAGCAGACCTCAATAATTTAAAATTCTTGTGAACTGATTCTTGTTCTTTGAAGATAATTTTTTTTTAAAATAAAAATGAAAGAATAAATTTTCATGTTTTATTCAATTAACGTTTAAGATTTTCCCCTTTTTATCCAGTTGCATGATAAAATGAAGTTAACGAGTTATGAAGGGAAACTTTAATATCTTCCCAAAGAATCGATGAATTTTTTAATTTCTTGTATAATTTTAATATAGAATAGAAAGGGCTTAGAAAATGTGAAAAAATCATCCCCAAAAATTGTCCCAAAACTATACCAATCTTTCTAAATCTATTTAATCTACTAAAAAATAAATAATAAAAATAATAATTAATTGAAAAAACTATTTAAAAATATTGAACAGCATACTCTTTCCACGATTTATCATTTCTACTCATTATTCTAATTTGATTTTCATAGATTTTGAACCTGCTTTCCATTATAAAATAGATGATACCAGAAACGCAAAATTTGATCGATTCGTTCTGAAGATGTTAAAGCTTTCCTTCAGGACTCAATAACAAAATTCCATTTGAAATCAGGTTTTTCAATAAAATAGGCCATGATAAATGTTGAAATTCAGGTCTTTTATAAAACTCAAACGGTATTATAAAAAATCGAAACCCTTCGAAAAGGTATGGCATAGAAAAGGAGGAGTAGAGCAAGACAGTCATTCCGTTAAAGCTTGACCAATTTACAATTTGATTTCCACATGAAAGCCTTCAGGCTGTTTTTCTCGTTGTTATTTTACTCCTCTTAGCCATTGACGATAATTACCACGTTATTCAAATTGCACTAAAGTCCAAAGGTCGGGGCAGTAACATTAAAGTAATAATAGTCCGAGTGAAATATTTATCGAAGCTGCAACGGACAGTTAATAAAGAGAAATATTACAAAACGCATTTCCCGTCATCGGCTCCATCCGCGAAAAGGAAAATATACGCCAGACTCCTGATAATTACCTTCATTAGACTGCGTCCCATATCCAAAACCAATGTGTATCAATAACCACAACGATAGTGTCGAGCGGTATTTGTTTAAATAATGGTCCCGTCCGAAGCACATTTCAGTTTCGTAATTTAACCGAATTGATCATTTACAAAGACAATAAAATGTTGTTTCACATTTAATTTCATATAATCCTCTCGTCAATCCACTTATCTGCATCTTAGGGACTTCGCCACGACTCAGCCACTAAGCTAATACATTCAGTATGTAATTTAGATATTGTTGTTCTTAACTCCTCTCTTAAAAAAGTCCAGCCTCGAAAATCAAGGTCCACCGTGTTTAAAGAAATATTTTTTGCCTGTCTTTAACTTATTCTTACATTATAGGTGTATGCACCTTTATTAGTATACCTCCTTGAGTATATTAAAATTACTATAGGTTTGGGACAAAAAGTCGAACGGGATTCGAACCCTTGACTTTCGGCCGAATGCGCCGGCTACTCTACCACTTGAGCTATCGACACTTTTATCCGCTCGGACTCTGGTAGGCCGTCTACTGGAGCCGTTTTCAGCCGAACTTGCACTTGGACGATTGTCTATATCGTTTCTGGTAGATTTTACATTCAAAAAGGAACCAAAAAGTACTAAGTAACTATGGTCGGAATCTCAACAGTTAAGGAGTTGTTTCACTTTTTCTGATTTTTTTAGATTTCCTCACCTTGCTTCAAACAAACAATGGTAACTCCAAAACTAAAAGGTTTTAGACAAATCCGTTGATACCATTGAAATCTACATAACATTTCCAATAAGGTGTCATGGGTTCGAATCATGTCCTGTGGGCTTGCGGACATACGAATGGGTTTTTATTCAAAAATGATCCGGGGGGTTTATGGAACCGCCTAGTTGAAATATACCCGAAAAAAAAAAACGTTAAGCTGACAAATCTTGCCCTCTTTCTATCTTTTAGCTGCAGAATTGCAAAATCTCATGTTATATTAAATCATCGACCCTCTCCCACACAAAATATAAATTATAAAAATATAAAAGTGATCTTCTCTCATTCTCTCTCTCTCTTTCTCTCCCTTTGCTCTTTTTAGCCTAATTCATCGCGGAGCCGAGTATCATTCATCCGCGTTCGACAGAGCTCATTGGACCAGTGCGATTACTCTCCCGTGCATTTGTGGCGGTGGGGCGAAGGATGGATGATCTTTCCTCGGCCTAACCAGTTAATGCCATTTCATCAATAATCATCATATCATGCACAGCACTAGTTGCTATTTATAGCCCTGTTTAGCTCAAACCTCCCTTACAGAACAGTCGTCACGGGGTAATTATAAATCATGTCCCGCCAGTTAGTTACACCACCCCTGCTACACAACATGAGTGACATCTGTTTGTGCACTGCTAGTCCATTATATCCGGAATTGAAAAATGATTATCATGTCTTTAATAAATAGCCGGATCGATGTAATAATATATTGTGCAAAAGCGGTACAAATAATGCGTTCAAACACAAACGGATATTGTTGGATTTGTATGACAAATTTTCTCATTATCACTTTAATCCCATGCCTATTCACTTTCATTCCATTTTCCATATTGATTATATCTATTTTTATAACTGTTGGTAAGTTTAATACTAGGTCGGTAAGTCCTGACTCTCTATTCCACTGTCACTACTTTTATTTTACTACGGCTATTTTGGTTTTGATTAGGACAAATGTTTTATAGGCTAGCACAGAGAATGTGTCAAATGTAGAGAAATGAAGTGTTATGTGAGAGTCATAGAACTCCGTGTTATTCTGTTGCAGATACGTTTGTTCTATGCGAGCGACATGTAGACGAGCATTATCGTGCATTAGATAAAGGATAAGTTTGGAGGATAAGTTTTCCAACTTCATCCATATAGCGGGTGGCTGTCAAAGACCCTCCATGAACAGCAACCATCTCTGTGAGACTTTCTATCCAGTCCACATCACTGAGTTAGGTTGAAAAGGTTGGTTGTGGCGGAAAAATGACAGGTTTCCTAGCTTTCATTCACGCCCATCTAAAATCAAAATGGCAAAAGGAGGGAAAACTCATAAGATGGGGTTGAGATGATGTCCGAGTAGTTCGGGGTCGCGATAACTCAAGTGGTTGAGCAGCGACGTATCCAGCCGAAAATCGTGTGTTCAAAGCCCGCTCGTGCCATTTTTTTTTTTTTTTCATATCAACTAAAAACCTTAATTAATTGTCATGTAGGAATTGGTCAAGCGGACCAAGAAAGTAGTGAATTATTCTTAAATATAAGAAATAACTGAATAATGTTTCCCTTAACTTTAATCTCTTTGTATTATTTCATAAAATAATATTGGTATTTCAATCTGGTTTTTAAATATTTATTTTTCTGTTTTTTGCAAAAAATTATTGTTTAAATGAGATTTAAAGCAGATATGTTTGTCGAATGGCGATAAATTCAAAATGCAATTATAAAATATATGGATAGGGGAACCGAAAATATAAACAGGCTGGAACAATGAAGAAGTGGTGTTGAATTCGATTATGTCTGCATTGGGTTTGTGATCAAAGGAAACGACAAATGATGGATAATAGTGGGATGAGCCGAAACAACTCGTCATACACATCTGACGATTCTTCGAGGGGAACAAACGATACGGGTTAGCGCCCTGTCGGTCGTCATTAGAGAAATGAGGAAGAGGAATCAATATACCGAGGTGGGACGAGAGGGTTTGAACATTTTACAAATACCGCATAAATCCAGCAAGAGAACTGCGTGAGAGATTTCCCGCGGGGCACGTTTTTGACAACCCTCACTCTCCCGTGTTTCAAAATAATAATCATAATTCATGCCCTGTTTGTCATATTGTTTCCTCCACGTGTGCACGGTGATATATGGCCGTCATTATGCACGGATAGACGTGACAGTCCTCCCTCGCAGAACTCATACACTTCTCACCCCTCGAATGTACAAAACGCCGAGAACGTTTTTCTCTTTTTCCTGATAGATAATTGAAACACGAGGGCCCGACGGAGCGCTAATGGCCGACTGTTTTCACAAAGTGATAAAAGGACTGACCGGACGATAAATTCTTCCGACTTGTTTTTCTGTTGCGACGAGGAATCGAGGGAGGGTCGATGCCATTCAGGCAGACGTATGTTCGACAACCCGCTGAATTTATACTTCCTATTCGGGCACAGCTCTTTTGTCTCATTTTTAATTTCCCGTTAAACAACATATGCAATCAAATTTATACCTTCACCGATATCTGAAATTTTCAATCAACTATATCCGTCACCCGTTTTCACCGACAAGATTTTATCTAAAGCTTAGCTTTTCATTTAAACGATTCGCGGCCTGTTCATCGAGCCATCTGCAAATTTAATTTTTTAATCGTTTAAATGGATTTGTTTTATAAAATCTAGTCTTTTTAACATCACGTAACAAACTCATAATTGGACCGTAATTATAAAGAACACCTACGAAAACTTAATTCCCCTACCGCCCTACCATAAACCCTACCAATAAACAAACAAGAAACGAAAGAGCAGGGTTTTCACATATCTATCACTTTACAAACAACGAAGATTTGTTTAATTAAAAAAGTACTAACAACTGATTATTTAGAGGTCGTGAGATGCTGTTTGTTGTGACTTCGGTTTTTTTTTCTACTTCATAAAACCTTGTCTACATCGTGCCAACGTTTCGATCTTTACTGGGATCATCTTCAGAGCTTGGAATTTACATTGTTAAAATTTAGGATGTGGAAAAAAAATATACATTTATACAATGCAAAATCAAAATTTATATTGAATCAAAGTATTTCTACTCACTCAAAATGTTGGTTTTCTGCGTAATTGTGTCATTCTTGGGTGTCGTGTTGAGAGTGCTAGTGAGATATTGCTGTTTTATGTTTTTATACGTTTGCTTTTAACCATCACTTCAATCTTTATTGACATCATCTTCAGGGCCTGCGATTTATAAACATTGTTTGAATTATACGAATACATGTAGGATGTGGAAAAAAAATTAATTCATACAATGCTTGAAAATTATAAATTAAAAAAATTATACAATGCCTCAAAATTTTAGATTAATTTTTTTATACAATGCTATAAAATTTTAATTTAAAAAATATACAATTCTAGACAATTTTAGATTATATTTTGTTATACAATGCTAGAAAATTTTAGATACAAAAAACGAAATTATACAATGCTAGAGAAAAAAACATTGGTAATGGTTCGGCCTGATTATCCTTTCAGGATAAAATAAACGGGGATGATCGGGGAAAGGTAAGCCAAATTGTTGAAAAATTAGACTCTGTTGAAATATTTGACGTGCGGAATGTGATGATGGTTTTATATGTTACATAATATGTCTTGTATGATGTGATGGTGACACGTATGTTATCGATATTGAAAAAGACATTGTTACATGAGCAGTGGCTTCTTTGAGGTGAAAGGAGCCGACAATTAGAAAACAATGGGTAACGCTTCGGCCTGATCATCTTTTCAGGATTTTATAGACTGGGATAATTAGTGAAGAATTGAAGAAAGAAGGCCAAATTGTTGAAGAATTGTATGTAGAAATGTTTGATATGTGGAATGTGATGATTAATGATATTGGGGTAGCTGCGTCTGAGTACATGTGTATGTTCTGTAGTTGGTGCTGTGTTTATCCCTGTTGATATAAACCATTTCTAAGTTATTACATTTATATTTGTTTCGTTCTGTGCGTAATATTTTTGGATTTTTCAAGTCGAAATTACTTTGGTGTTCAAAATGGTGGGTAGCCAGTGCTGTGGGATATTGTTTGGGTTTTTGCTTTTACTTTTGCTTTACTCTCTTGTGCAGATATTGGGATGTATTACCGATATAAGTTGCCTGACAATTTAAAAAATTTATTTTGTAAAATACGACAGATTTATCTGTTACTGGTGTGGGATCTTCAATTTTGCGGGGAAAAGTGTGTGAGAATTGTTTTATAGTTTTTGAAAAATTATTTTAAATATTACATTCATTCACGGCCTATCACATCAATTGAACAAATTTTGCTTTTTCGACAACTTTAAAATAGCCTAAATTGACTAATTTAGTGGTCCGTTTGACCAATTGATATATATCAATTAATTATGGTTTTTAGTTGAGATAAAAAAGTCATGGCACGAGCGGGTTTCGAACCCACGATCTTCGGCTAGATACGCCGCTGCTCTACCACCTTGAACTATCGTGACCTCGAGCCACTCGGGCATCAACTTCCTATCTCAACCCCACCTTATGATTTGTCCCTCCTTTTTGCCATTTTTCATCTCAACTGAATGAGATGAATGGCATGGAAATGTATGCTGTTTTGTCTGTATTTGATATCATTTTTAAGATGATATTATTAGTAATCGTGGATTATATTAGTGTTGGGTTGTAGTCAACGTTGTAGATTGCTATGTCGATTATGTGTTTAGGGTAGTGATTGTGGGTATGTTTGTATATTTTTATGTTCTTGTGGTGAAATTATTCATGGCTTAGGGTAAGAATTCTGTAAAGTAGCCCTTTGGCCGTGTTTATTATTGTATGAAGAGGATGGCGCGATGCAAAGTTGAGGAAGCGATCTGTTTTTCTTGGTTATTGATACCAATCTGTGATTAATGCTCCATCTGGTTTTTTTTATTACGAGTCTATCTAAAAATGGTTATTGGTATTGTTTTGGATTTCATGTGTAAATTGTAAGCGTGGGTGAGAGCTATTAAATGTATCTAGTGTAGAAATGTGTGGTGATTTGTGACCGTTTGTCGATGATTATGCGGAAATCGTGAGATGCGCTCTGGTGTGACGTAGGTTTCAGAAAAACATTTGCTTTATCTTGCCAACATTTCGATCTTTATTGAGATTATCTTCAGGGCTTGGGATTTACAAACATTGTTTAAATTTAACAAACAGAAATACTTTGATTGAATATTAACAAAATGTTTTCCACATCCTACATATTTTTCTTAAATTTAAACAATTTTCTTAAATCCCAAGCCCTGAAAATGATCTCAATAAAGATCGAAACGTTGGCCAATAAATAAAATGTTTTTCTGAAACCTACGTCACACCAGATCGCATCTCACGATCCGTGAATAATCATTGTCTAAAGGTCACTAAACGCCACACACAAATATAAACAAAAATTATATAAGAGCATAAATCACAATAAATAAAATGTTTTTCTGAAACCTACACCACATCAGACCGCATCTCACGATTTCTGAATAATTATCTAATGTAGTTTGACTTTGATCTGTGGGATGTCAATACATCATCTATGTATTTAGTGAGGAAGTGTAATGTGAAAGGAAGTTGTGGTATCACTGTGTTTAAAGGATGTGTCATAATTAGTCTGCACGTACGACACCTAGGTTCCTATCCAGAGCTATGCTAAATAGATGTTTGTAAAATTGATTAATACTGCAGTGTCGAACCATTGTTATGAACGAGTTTTTTGATAGTATTTATAACAATGAATTGTTTAGTGCTTGAAAAAAGTCATTCTCCGCTATAATTCGGTTCTTGTTTCAAAAACGTTAGCTTACAAAGATTACAATAAATATCAAACCAGTTTCCTAATGTAAATATTTCCAGTTTGTTAAAAGACGTACGCTATCATGGTAAAACGTGTTATGTTTGGGTTCGGCTGTAAGCTTCGCGGCTGGTTGTTCTGTTTAGGCCGAGCATGTGAATTAAGAATTCTCATCTGCTTGTTTGAGCAAGTTAGCCAATTTGTAGTCGAGTGTGCGTAACAAGAGGAACAGTAAGGGGCTGCCTTGGGAGAACCCCCTTATCTCCAAGGTGTTATGACTTAGGTACACTGTCATATAAACTAGCTTTATCTACCAGTCTTACTTTAATTATACCACTGCATATTCATGTTCTAAGATTTGACTCTCGCCCTCTGCGCTCTCTCTCCCACTGCTCCCTCTCGTTCCATCCCTATCTCTCTCGCTCGCGCCCTAATCGCACTTGAGGGATTAACAGAGAACCCTGTATTTACGACTTGATGAAACTTGGGCCCTCTGAGTTTATTGTGATTTATACGCTCAATTAAAGCCGGGAACGGTTTTGATGGTTGTGAATGGCTAATTGGGATTAGGCCGGGCACGCTAAACGAGTGCTTTGCAATTGGAAACAGTAGAGATCTCCTGCCCCTTGGCATATGCTACGTTAATCAATGTTTCACAGCCTTCAAAGCCCCCCCCCTCGACAATTCTAACTATGTCTATTCTGAGGGTGTAGAGCGATGGCTGTGATCCATAAAACGGCAGTTACAGAATGATTTTATTTGAAAATACAAATTCTTTGCGTCGGTAAAAATGTAAATCAACAATTTTTAGTCGTTGATCGATGGGTCGGTTCACCTGATGGATAAACCCCACGGTCATCCGACTAAAATAATTTTTATATTTATTCAGATATCGTGAGATGCGGTCTGGTGTGCTGTAGGTACCAGAAAAATATTTTCTTTATCGTGCCGCCGTTTCGATCTTTTATTGGGATCATCTTCAGCGCCTGGGGTATACAAAGATAGTTAACATTTAGAATATACATATAGAATTCTAATTGTAAACTATGTTTGTAAATCCTAGGCCCTGAAGATGATCTCAATAAAAGATCGAAACGTCGGCACGATAAAGAAATTTTATTTTTGTGTTTTTTTCGATGCCTTGGCCTGATTAAGGCCAACTATTGTGCTAGCTACTCATTCATAATAAACAGAACTGTTTTTTAATTGTTCCTCAGTTATTATCTCATCAAAATTTTCTACCATTGTATAAATTTATTTTTTGTACAAATCTTATATGTATTTGTAAAATTTAAACAATTTTTATAAATTTCAGGCCCTGAAGATGATCTCAATAAAGATCAAAACGTTAGTATGATAATGAAAATGCTTTACTTGAGCTTACAACACCCAAGACCCCATCTCACGATCCCTGAATAATTGACTAACGTCCACTAAATACCACACACAAATATAAACAAAATGATATAAGATCATAAATAAAAGGACGGGGCTAACATAATAATAATGTTAAATATGATTTGAATAAAACAAACTTTTTCAAAAATTAAATGTTTGAATAAAACATTCCTGAAAGATTAGTAGTTTGGAATAAACAAGTCCTCGGATTTGATTGAAGGTTGATTTCACTCGGGGTATAAAAAATGATTAGCCTAGCGATTAGACTTTTATATCTACGTTGCGATAAATGTAGATCAAACAAGCTATGCAAATTGAATAGATTGTTAAAACCTCTTATGATATCAGTTCGAAAAAAACATAATATTCGAAATAACCGGACTGTAAGATGTGGGCTGGATGTAAAACGGAATTTAATATCCCGGACAGGGACTAGGGATTTAGAACTTTTCCACTGACGAGAGTTGGCTTCCTCAGAGGATAAGTCCATTATAATTCCTCAAGTGGTCCCCTGTATCGGACGGGATGGTCACGTGATGAAGTTAGCCGAGCAAAGGTACAAATCGGCTGACAGATGCCTTGGATGTGACTCGAGTCTCCAAAGCGATATCCTTCCCTTAGTATTTACTTCTTCCATTTCACCGTAACCCGTCGCCGGCCTCGCACCCGTTAGCCCCTATCACGTGCAAACAATTTGCTTTACCAATAGAGCGAAGGGGCATAGAGAGGAGCAATCTTCCCGGAGACCAACTTACATTAAATCGTTTAAATATTTCCAACACCTTTCATTTTGTTAGATAATTTGTATTACTAATTAATGTGTGGTGTTTAGTGACGGTTAGACAATGATTATGTAGAAATCGTGAGATGCGTCCTGGTGTTAAGTACTTTGATCGAATATAAAACATATTTTGCATTGTATAAATTCACTTTTCCACATCCTAAATGTATTTGTCAAATGAAAACAATGTCTGTAAATCCCAGGCCCTGAAGATGATCTCAATAAAGATCGAAACGTTGGCACTATAAAGAAAATGTTTTTCTGAAACCTACATCACAGCAGACCGCTTCATACGATATCTCAATAATTATATTTAAAAAAAAAATTAAACTGTCCTCTATATCTCGACTGTGTTTCATTAATTTAATCTTTAAATTCAGAAAAATTGTTCATTAAGGCAAGTGTTCTTTAACTCTTCGTTGTAAATTCTCTACTACTTCCCATATACTTAAACCCCACAATTATCTTTATATTTTGACAGGATGTTTGTATGTGAACATCCACCTCTCAAACATACTCTAAAACGTAAAGTTTAAGAATGTTACTTAATTTTTCTGATAGTTCCCAAAGAAACAAAAACCCAATGATTCCTTTGTAGTGGGGTGGATGAGTCTGACACTGAACGGTTCTACAGAAATAAAGGTAGAAATAATTAATTAAATTAGTAAGCTAAGTAGTAGTCATAGAAAAACAATTAAATCCATGTTATATGTAGCTCATTAACCATATCCAGCTAAAAACGCCAATGACTGAACGCTTGTGCCGCACGATCTAATTGGACAAGACGATTTCGATTAATTGAAAAGAGCAGGTTACAATATTATCTATTCATAAATACTACCCTTATACTGAAAGGAAAATGCTTATGTGTGGCGTTTAGTGACCGCTAGTCAATGATTATTCAGAGATCGTGAGATGCCGTCTGCTGTGATGTAGGTTTAAAAAAAAAACATTTTCTTTATCGTGCCAACGTTTCGATCTTTACTGAGATCATCTTCCGGGCCTGGGATTTATAAGCATTGTTTTAAATTTTCAAATACGTGTAGGACGTGAACAAATAAATTGATATAATGCTAGAAATTTTACATTTTTGTTCATTGTTTATAAATCGCAGGCCCTGAAGATGAACGTAATAAAGATCGAAACATTGACACAAAAAAGAAAATGTTTTTCTAAAATCTACGTCACACTAGACCGCATCTCACGATCTCCGATTAATTAAAAAGTTATGCAAGGGTAATGAACGTGTGACTATCCGATAACATTGTCAGTGGTATGAATTTCAATAATTATTTAATCTAACTCCTTGGCCCACGTCTTACAGTACAAATAAAATTCTAAGGGAAGATCATCCTGAACTTTTGAAGCTTAGATATTACGCCCCACTTTAAGTCACAATCAGTGAGATCAGTCGTTAAACAAATTTTTCTTTATAAAAAAAAAAACTACCAAGGTAGGTTCATATATGAAGCGTATTACTAATTTTAATTATTCAGATGTGAGATGCGGTTTGGTGTTCGATGTTTCGATACCAGACCCCATCTCACGATATCTGAATAATTATCTATTAACGGTCACTAATCTCTACACGCTAATTTTACTCACGAAATGCACTATGGCAAAAGCAGAACTTTTAATTTCTTAACAATAAAGCAAGAAATTTAATGAACTCATGGTTGTTTGAAATTCTCCCAACTTTTTATTGTAAACAATAAGCAAATTCAGGACGAATTTTATTTAAAACCCTTATTTAGGGATAGTGAAGTCGTTTAGACCCCGTGAGAAGTTCATAATACATTTTAAAAAATTTAATCAATTAGAAATTTGTGTTTATGAATTTGAAAAAATACAAATTTTGATATAACAGTAAAATACAAGGAAATGGACCGAAGATGGATGTAGGGCTGGGCATAAACTCCAATCGCCCATTTTTCCTCAAAAATGTTTTTTAGATTCCCCAGAAAATAACATGCTTAGAGTTATACTTTCTTATAAGTGTTCTTTCATGAATGAAAATAACCAATTGAGAAATAGTATTTTTGTGGAAGGAACTTGTGATTTTCAATGGTACGGCGAGGTTTAGATCTTTTCCTTTCTCAGATCTCGCAATAAATCCGGACGTGTCACTGACCAATCCAGGCGAAAAAGCGTCGACGTCCATCCGGCTTAGAGAGAGCAAAGCCGAGTCTCGTGTCATCTCGAACCGAACAAGTGAACCAATCGTACCGACTTTCAAACTCTCGGGGTTAAAAAACACTTCTTTGGTCAATATGATAAATCTCGTATCTCTTTTCCTTCCGCATTTGTCAGATTTTCTTCACGGAGGAGAATCTCTCTCAAGGAATTCAATGCGACATGTTACATCCGTGTGTATCAGCAACGAATATTAACAAAAAAAAGACAAGATAAATTCATCACTTAATTAATTAAGGAGAGCTCAGAATTTCTCGCTTATTGCATTTTAAACAACATTTATTATAAAAAAAAGTAAATAATTGACCTAAAACAACCCAAAACACAAAAGAAAAATCACATATAGACACCTGAAGCCACGAATACACATACCCGATGCTTCTCGGCGCAAATCCAAAGTCCGATTTTTTATAAAGTTGTATTATTTCTGTCTCCCCGATGCTATGCTATACTACCCTACTTTACGCTCTGCGATCCCCACTGTCCAGATGTTCGTCGGGTCGCACCGAGTACAGTCGAAGACAAAAGGCCTGGTCACTCATATTTATTCAAACTATGTACATGTACATATTGTTGTCGTTATATTAATTACAACATATTTATTTTAATATAAACCAAATTAACTTTTAAAAAATAATTTTAATAGTTTGGTGAAAATTGATCAAAACATTTAACTAACAATTTATTTCTTGGTTTTGCTCATACAAATACACCATTTTTGTCGAGTAACGTCAGAACAGGCCACTCATATTTTTGTATTTTATGTCAAAATATATATATATATATATATATGTAATTTTGTCGTTATATTAATTACAACATTCTTATTTTAGTATAAACCAAATTAAACGAGATCAAAAATTCATGAGTTTTTATAAAAATTATTTAATTAGGATGATTAGGGAAAATTTATCAAAGCAACAGAATAACTTCATTTATAACAATTAAGTTTAACCCATAATTTATTACATGGTTTTGCGCAAAATAATGCATGGAGAACAAAAGAGGCATTGCGATTGTGATACACGCTGTGTGTCTGTACGTGGCGTGCGCTTGGCGTCGCATAGTTGAGCACACCTGCGAAAACGTGGCAAGGCGTCGAGTAGCATCGGGTAGCGTCGCATCGGGCAAGTGTGTTTCCGGGTTAAAGATCGCTTTCAGTTTACCTTTTTCTTTCGTCGATTCCATTTGATATTATTCTCATTCTTAAACCTTTTAAAATGGCTTCAGTCTCGCGAGTGAGTATGACAGTGCCAGGGCAATCCCGTTATTCGATGTTGGATAAAGCCAGCGGGAAGACGCCAGGAGAAAGAATGTAGACCACTGAACAACAGCAAGGGTGTTTGGCCTGTCAGAGTTACAAGGAGTCACATTAGAAGGTCAGGACATGGTCTGGGTCAAGAGGTCTTCAGACAAGAAAGACGTAAAAATGTAGAAAGACAAGCCCGATATGTTTCCATTTCCTCCAGGGCTGTAAGAAGAATGCTCAATGGAAATACCCTCAAGGCACACTGCTCTTACCAACTAGCTCAAAAAATTACCAGGCTTCAATCCGCACGAGAATATGTGAATTGGACATTTGAAGATTGGGAAGTAATTGTCTTTGTAGATGAGGTGAAAATAGCGTTAATTAGGGAGTTAATTTCACATGGAGACGCTCAGGAGAAAGACACGCCACATGTCATATGGTTCTTCATGTGGGATTCCATGGTGAAGCAATGATTCTCTGGCATGTCGTTGGACGTCTGCAAAAAATTGGTTATCGTGCGAGATGAAATTTGTAACTTCGCGTAGGTACTCATACAAGGCATAATTGAAGAACATCTAGTGCCCTTTTCCTCCCACATAGGTGAGAGATTCTTGCTAATACAGGAAAAAACGAGGCCCCACAGAGGGCGGCCTATAGTGGATGATTACCTGAAAAAGGTTGGATTAAATAATTGGTGCGGCCAGCTCGAAGACCATATTCGAACGCAATCAAATACATTTGGGACTTATGCGATGAGTATGTCCGTGAAGCCAAGTCCTAACACAGTAGAAGAGTTGGAAAGTGCTGTTCTTGAAAAACGAAGATGAACTCCCAATGAATACAGGGTATCTCAGACCCAGTTATCGGGATGAACCGCAAGACTGAACTGACGGTAGACCTATCGAAAAAAGTATACACCTTAAAATGGATCCTTAATGAGCCCACAAAATTTGGTGGAACAATAACCACCGGTATGAGGCACGCGAAGAGATTCATAGAAGGTCCATTCGCAAAACAAAAGGAAGGCAACCCAATCAAGATACTGGTTGGACTCGAGACAGGACACTGCCACTCAAGAAAAAACATGCATACCGGATAAGAGTTCAGACAGAAGAAACACTGCGCAGATTCTGCAGGCAAGAGTAAGAGACGCAAGGAAGATACTACATCAAGAAACCGCTGGCAAAGCTGTGGAGGTTGGTTAATAGCCTGAAGCTGGCCAGTGATTTATGATTAACAGAGGAGCACAATATATCTACTTAGGTGCAGTACGCCTTGTGACCGCCTCTATTACCCCTATCCCTATATCTATCCTCATATTTTTTTTATCAGAGATCATTTTTAAAGAATGCAAAGGAGTTTAGAGGATGCGATTCGTTTCAGAGATGGAAATAGTCGAAAATTAATGGGGACAAAAGGTTTTTATTATTTTAGTTCTGTACTTTTTGTTGAATTAATAAACATTTTCTTGTAAATGTCTTGTTGACGTACGGAAAACATGAATAAACCTGAATATATTAAATTTTAAGGGTGGTGAAATTATTTTGTCCATCAATGTACAAAATAATACCAATTTCTGCACACAACAAAAGACATGTATATAAAAAATAACAATATATTTATTACAGCATATTCAATAAATATCATAACACTTTTCCAACTGGAGAGGGGTTTAAATCGAATCTGGCAATACTTCATTGCTTATATTGACGTTAGTGAAATAGTTCTAGCCATTTTTATTGTTACGTTGAGCCGGCTGAGATAATTAGCAGTTAATGCAATGATTGGAAGATGATTTTGCGAATAGGCGTGAAGAATGTTTTGGGTTATTAAACTCTAAATGTAATGGGAACGGATTCGTTCTTGTTCTCGGAACGTGAGGCCATCCAGGTCGCAGTAAAGAAGTTGAAAGGAAACCTTTTTTCCCTTCATTTTAACACTTTAATTGAAAATTGCATCGGGTCAGTAGAAAATATCTGAGACTCTCAGAGGTCTTAGGATCGCCCATCGTGCATTCTCCCACGACGGTTGAGTGATTTCTGTAATAACTGGTGTTACGCTTCCCCGTCACTTGATGTCTTCATCCCTTTTTCTGTCCGTCCTTAAAACGGAAGCTGTTGAGAAAAAAAAACTTGTGGAAGCAGTCATAGATAGCTCTAACAATAAAATGGTAATGATTATGTTATTTCTTCTATTCTCCAAAGCTTTCGCCCGAGAGATGGTTTCTCTGTTATTTCTAAATGTGAGAATAATTTAAAAAATTTGCCTTTAAATTCGAACTACACAATTGTAAGATGTGTATAATTCCCTTGTTCTGTATCTAAAGTACTCCGATGAGTACTAGTATATCAAGAAATTTGATTTGTATGCCCAGTGTCAATGGTTAATTTTGTCTACAGTTAGATTGTATACTCCAAAACATTACCACCTGCGTGATGAAGCACCAATGTTTGTCAGAAGGTTCGTTATTGCATCTTCTGCTTATTTGTCCTAAGTTCACTGCGTACGTCATAATGGGTTTTAAAATGGTGAGTCAAATTCGTTTGTTTTGCAGAGGTGATTTTGATCGTTGTCCTGCAGTCTTTCAAGAAATCTGAAGCGTCTGTTAAGGAAGAAGAAAGATAACTTTATTCCGAAACTAACGGACTAAGAATACTTACCACATGGACACCTACCTTGTGGGCCCAGGCAAATTCCAACTATCAACTCTGACACCTAGGAGTAACCAATGATGGAATCAAAATTCCCTATTATCTTCCTTATCTTTCTTTACCCTTCCCCCTTGCATTCTGTGTTACTAAATCCGCACCCCTCAGTTAAGTGGTGCATCACTAGGAGGTCCGTATGAACTTTAAGATGGACGATCAGTCCCACCTTAAAATAATACTGAACCACGGGAGTAGAGCATCCAAGCGGCTCTAGTAATTGAGGTTAGACTCGTGGTGGTCGTGGGCTGTAAACAAATTGTACTTTAGCTGGAGGGTACCGGCCGACCGGAGCCGGAGATAGAATGCCATCTATATCTCTCCAGGGGTGGTGAAAGGCATGGCCGAAAGGTCGTGGCAGAAACCACAAAACAGCCTTTTTCAAGGCACATGTATAGATTGTGCCCTTTTCAGGGCTCTTCTGAACTTGGTTAGCAGTGCACCACCGCGCTGCTACAAGTCCATGCACGTAAAATCTTCCTGGTGCTCTCTTTAAGGCAAGTAAGAAAAATAACAGGAATATTAAACAAAAATATTATCATAAGATCTCTGATTGGAGAGAGAGGAGGTGATTATACAAGTGTAATTTAAAGGAGAAAGGGAGGCTCGTGACGAATAGGAAGAGGAAGAGAGTTCCAGAGTTTAGGGCCTTGGATCAGAAAGGAGCTTTCGAAGGTATGGGCTGTATGTTGCGGAAGGGTCAATAGGGGATGAGTTACGTGTGGGATGTGAGGAGTTGAATTGGACCGATTGAGTGGATGTCAGGAGGACGACGAGTGCGGATGGATTGGATCTGTTGAGTCTTGTCTTTTGAGTCGCGTGTGTCTGATCCATCAAAGTAGCGGATTCTATGAACCGGCCGAAGAGGGCCAATTGTTGCAGATGGAAGCAGTGGTCATCCTGCTTAGGGTGAATGTGATTAAAAAAAGGTCAAAAGGACCCCGTTGTTAATGAGCTTATTACAAAGAGACCAATCCGTTTGGGCCCAGGAGCAAGGCTGTCGCCATTCAGGAGAAAATAGGCCCCACCTGTTCGCACGTTTCTACACGGGATTGCGTCCGATGAACACGAGGCCGAGGATTTATGAATGAAAGTGTCGCCGTGGCAACGGGCGGCTCGGCTCCGGGCGTCGGCCACCATCTACCGAGAACCTCATGAACCCGGACACCGATCGGCGACTCGCTATTAATCTTTCCAAGATTACGGGCCGTTTAAACCTCGACTTGCTTTATTACTCACTTGACGCCGACTTCATTAGTCGCCACAACCCTCGAATTGATGAAGACAACATTTACGCTAGATAAATACCAGCTCCCTTTAAAATAATAAAATCACCTGGATAGAACGATGAAAAACTTAAAACTATTTCCGGTAGAAGAATATTCTCAAACATTCCTTTAACATTCACGCATAAATAAATGTAATATAACAAACATAACATTGATAATTACCAGCAATTCTTTCATCATCAGAAAAAATTTTATAGATCGGTGTTTTATGAGCATCATGGTCTTCCTATCTTTGCTGGTTTGGTCGCCAGAAAGGTTTTGTCAGCATCCACCATATTATTCATCATTTTTCTTAAATCAAGTATTTTTTTGTAAAAATGTGTGTGAGGAGCTTAGTCAAGTAAAATCGTAACATATGGAATTAAAAAAAGACCATATTAATAAACAACATTTAGTCAAATGTATTATTATATGTCGAGATTAGTGACCGTCAATAAATAATTATTCAAATATCACGAGATGCGGCCTGTTGTGATGTAGTAGGTATAGAAAAACTCTCAACGCGACACGCAAGAATGGCACAAGTGCACAGAAGACAAACGCTTTGAGCCCTGAAGATGATCTCAATAAAAGATCGAAACGTTGGCACGATAAAGAAAATGTTTTTCTGATACCTATAGATACCCACACCAGACCGCATCTCACGATATCTGAATAATTATATTATTATAGACAGTTAAACACAAGTTAAAGTTTCTTTTAAAAGAGCGTGAATAGAGAATAAATTATTAATAACATCAAAGACACAATTAATGATAGCCGCTCATCATAAACCCAAAACCTAAAATATTTCGTTGTCAGCTAATTATGACAGGAATTTCGCAGAGATTACTTTCTTCTTTTCCAGACCACCTTCTTATTAACATAAAAGTATAATAAACAAAAATGAAACTTCTTAAAGAGCTAAAAACCTTTATAAACTAATTTTTAAAAAATCATAGACACAATTAATAAAAGCCACTCTCATCATACCTCGCAACAGGCATGCACACACATTTACATGAAACCACAACCGCCAAAACATTCCAACACATACATGCCAGACCACCCCCCGGAAACAAACGTGCAAAACACGGCAGAAAATTACTAAAACCACATTAGAAACTAAACACTATCGAAGAAAAACCAACGGACGTAAATACTAAAATCGAAGAGGTACAAGTCACAACTACCACCAAGCTAATATCTATAACACCATAAACTTTTTTTGCTCTGTTTTGGAACATTCAGCAAGAGTACGGACCTATGAAATATCAAATTCCATTTTTTAACATGACTAGAAATATAATAAAAATCATAAAACAATAAATAACAAGTAACGAGAGCGATAAAGAGTATAAAGTACTAAGAGAAGAAAAATTCGGTGGGAAGACAACAACACCAACAAGAACAAAGGACACATTGACGGATCCATTTGCAGACTATGTAATGAGGAGGAGGAAACAGCCACTCAAATCATCTTCGAATGCGAAGCAACAGCTCAATGGAGGTTCAACCTAATATATGGAAAAGAATCGATTCTTGTAAACAATAAACTATGGCATTATATGTACAAAAAGTACAGAAATACTGTAACGAATATACGCAACAATTATAGAACAGAGATCGTCCGCGCCCTCAATGGTTTTGGCGTCGACTCGAAACACTACAAAGGTTCTAATCCATCCACCCAAGAAAGAAACTTGACTTACAAATGGACCTTTTTTCAAAAAGGGCTCATATTATCTTTTAGTTGAAATCCCCTGGTAAAATAAGTAAAGAAATAAATAAATTATGGAACATAATAAGACAACTAAATACACGGAAGATGGTGCTTAAATTATAACTGGAAGAATGGCTTGAGAAAAAAAACTGAATCACAGAATAAAAACGCCAATTTATTATTCTCACTAAAACGTAGACGAAGGAGTGCTCTCTCTCTCCCTGGCAAGATTTGACGAAAATGATAAGCCACAGCCCTCTTACTCCATAATTACAAAAAGATGTACAAAACATTCCTATTGTGTCGAGAGAAACTAGAAACATCGTCTCACACCCATTTTTTGGAAGTGGAACAATAGTCCGGTTAGTGTTGACAGTTCAGCCACTTCGATAACCCAATTTACTGAGAGAGAGAGAGAGAGAGAGAGAGAGATAGGTAGAGAGAGAGAGAGAGAGAGAGAGAGAGAGAGAGAGAGAGAAGCGAAAATGAACCGAGGAAAGTGCAATTTTCAAAGTTCAGTTATTATTTTTGATAATAGACCTACATATGTCGCAATAGAGAAAAGATTGGAATCCCTTATTTGACCTCCTCCTCCTGAATAAAAGAAGTAATTAGGAGACGAGCACAATTAGCGCTTTAGAGCACCTCTAAGGAAACACAAGTCAAACAGTATACACGTCTACTCTGATTCAGATTGATGTCTGGAAGAGCGGGGGAATATGTGTGGAGAAAGAGCGAGAGAGAGTGAAGCAGTAAGTGAGCAAAAGAGAGAGAGCGAGAGAGAAAGGGAAAGAGAGAGAGGAGGTGAGGGAGGGAGGGAAAGAGACAAAGAGACAGCGAACAATCGAGAAAGAGGGAAAGAGAGAGAAACTGAGAGAAAAAGTGAAAGACTGAGAGAGAAAGAGAGAATGTGAAGCAGTAAGTGGGGAAAAGAGAGAGAGATAAAAAGAGAGAGAGAGTGAAGCAGTAAGTGAGCAGGAGATGGAGAGAGAGAGAGATAAGCAGTAAGTGAGAAAAAAGTGAAAGAGAGAGAGAAGCAGTAAGTGAGAAAAAAGAGAGAGAGAAGCAG
>CM077107.1:21988593-22002832 GCA_039619505.1 Cimex hemipterus
CAGTAAGTGAGAAAAAAGAGAGAGAGAGAAGCAGTAAGTGAGAAAAACAGTGAAATAAAGAGAGAGAAAGCGAACAAGCGAGAGAGAAACTGAGAGAAAAAGAGAAAGACGGAGAGAGAAAGAGAGAGAAATTGAGACAAACAAAAAGAAAAGACTTAAAAACACATAAGATATGAATACTTTCTAATTACACATATTAAATTAGTTGCACTGAAAGTTAAATATTAACTACTATTAATTACAATACTTGGGTACAGAGCTGGAATAATTTTCATATTGTTTAAGAATCTATTTAAACAAACAACCATCTTAGGTAGGTTATTACCTACCTAGGTAAACCACAATTATTTTTTTACTTTTTAAATCGAGTTTTAGTTTTTGGTCATGATTTCTGTCGTGTCAAGAAGTACAAATTTTTATTGAAAACTGAAAGTAAACTTTAGAAGTTAAAACTCAATTGTGATTGTGCAACGGTACTCTCATGAAAAATAATACTGCAGTACGATAAGTATTACATGATTATGATTTGATCGAATAAATAGATAGTTGTAGAATAGAAAGTTCTATGATGAAAATCATTTTCCATTTTCCTGGGCAAACTTGTAACTTCCTGGATGGTTTGTTTTTATGCTTTATTATTATTTATAATTTTTTTTTTTTTTTTTTTTTGTCGAATCAGGATGATTGTTACTTAAACTATCGACCGGAGGCCTTCTGGCTCGGGAGTAACGGTCAGGCAGGGGACAGTATTTCAGGGATGATGTACACCTCCCCAAGGCGTTCCCTTCGCAAGAGTTATGAGTCCTCCTCCTACACTACTTCCTCTAATTACTAACAGTGTCTCCTAAGCAACTTGCTGATACGAAATTTATCAAATTTGTTCAGCCTCGAAAGGGGAGACTCTTTGGGTGCCGTTTTCTCTTTATAAGTTAAGTTATTGAAACGCTTAAGAAATTCAGATATGGTTGTACAAACGATTTTTTATATTTGGATTTTCTATGAGATAATTTCTTTATTATAGTAAATAGGTAATGGTGATAAGATTTTTTGTTCCAACAACTTTCATGTAGATTTCGCCTTGGCGGTTTATCTTCCGCCGAAATCCTTGCATTGTCCAAAGTAATTTTCTATTATTAACATGTCAATATTTGTTCAGTTTCGACTATACGAATATAAAAGATTCAAAAGAACGATTGGAGGGGGGTCGAGTAAATACAGGGGGTTGGTCTCAAGGGACTGATTATCCGAAAACAGCCGCGCCCTCTCCAAATAACGAGCCCAAATGAATTACATTTAAAAACGCATCTTCCCAGCGGCCAATAATTTTTCAATTATTTCCCGAAGGCCGTTCCCGCGGAGTATATCAACTGACGTCATGGGGATAATTAAGGTCGTCATTATCCGGGGAGCAATAAAATTCTGAAATTAAATTAGTTTTTGTAAAACGGCCAATACGCTTTTCAAATATGTGTAATTTTTCTACCTCGGCCCCTCCGAGAGCTCACCCCCTGTTTATATACGGTGGTAATTCCGCATTGTTATTCATACAGCCACCCTAATTATCAAGGTTTAAAATCAATAATTCTAAATAACTGAATTATGTAGGTTCTCTGATGGGAACAGTCTGTTTCATGTTTTCACAGAAAAAAAAGGAGAGTACTACTTCTAACGACCCGGATGTTATTTTATAAACGAACCTACATTACGGAATAGTCTTTTTTTTAACGTCAATTGTACTATCGAATTTTTTTAATTTGAGCACCAATGTGATTCACCTGTTTACTGAAATTCAAGATTATAATGAAGTCTGCTTTTAAATATTCATTATTTATTTACCAGTCTTAAAAAAGTTCATCAATAAAAAGTAAATGGTAACGTGTGTTTAGTGACCGTTAGTCAATGATTACTCGGAAATCGTGAGATGCGGTCTGGTGTGACGTAGGTTTTAGAAAAACATTTTCTTTATCGTAACGACGTTTCGATCTTTAATGACATCATCTTCAGAGATCAAAGTGTTTGTTTTCCGCGTAGTTGTGTCATTCTGTGCGCCGGGTTGAGAGTGCCCTTTTTGATGTTCGTAAAAATTGTTGAATTGTTTGTATTACGTTGGCGACACTGAGTATTAATTAGTGTAATTTTTGTGTTAATGTCTTAGTGTTTTTATTGCTGGTCGCGATTTCTATATTTAAAGTTTTTCTAAATGTATTGTGGCCTTATGTACGTCGTCAATTCTGGTGTTTGGTAGAGTTCGTGTGGCATTTGTAAAGTTATAATCGTTTTTGATGGTACAGGCCTTTAGGAGGGGGTCATGACTAAATATAAAATTCTTTCTTTTTCCATATCCTACAGGTATTTCAAAAATTTAAACAACGTTTATGAATTCCAGGGCCTGAAGATGATTTCCATAAAGAAACGATGGTACGATAAAACAAAACTTTTTCTAAACCCTTCGTCACTCCAGACCCCTCCTCACGATCTCTAAATAATAAGTAATAAGTAACAAATAAAATATATACATATTTTAGTACATTACATATTTTAGTACATATTTTTATTAATCATTAACATTCAGTACGAAAAATTTTATCTTCTCAGATTTCCCAGAAAATATTATTCGTCGTAAAGCAAGTGAATGAATACTCCGAACTTATAGAAATAAATCCTTATCCATCCTTATCTGTTTTATACTAGGAACCTGTCGTCAACACAAAATACACATACAGGAACATTTACAGATATAACAGCAGGTTTGTCAGTGAAAAATAGTATAGAAACAGCGCCACATCCATCGAGAAAAAATACTTTCAAGATGGGGGAACACGTGGTACATTTTTATCCACATTGTTTTCGTCTCAATTGTATGGTACGCTGCACATACATAAGAATTTCTCTTGAAAGATAAAATTTTTAAAGAGTACTTTTCAAGAAACTATTTTGTTTAACTAGAAACTGTTCAGGGTATATTATTTTTTGATACGGGTAAATTTCTATTTATTTACACAACCCGCCTTTATAAAAATTATCCGTAGAGCTCGGTAACAACTACTGTGAGTCTGCATAAGGGAGGAGCTTCTGGACCAACCCCGCGCAGGTGCCCGGATTTGATGCTGTTGTATTCGCTACTGTACCCATAGCCACTTTTGAAATGTTGAATATGTATAGATGTTTCTTATTTATGTGACATTTTTGTAGTTAGTTGTTATTATGTTGCCATATAGTTCAATTATACTGTGCAGTTTTCTTTATTTAATGTATTTTATTCAGTTATTATTCATTCTTGTAAAGATTACTATTTAAATATTTTATGCATGTTCATACTTTGACTATATTTCGATTTAGCAATATTACATTTTTTCCTTCTTCTCGGGAAAAATGAATGAAGTTTAAAAGCGAGAATCAGGGTGCAATTCGCGGCCTGCAAGATCCTGATCGGGATGGCACTGGATCCTAGATTGGAAAAAAAAGCAAGGAGAGTCAGTTGGGTATAGATGTTCCGAGGAAGAGGTAGTCTCCGCGAGGAAAAGAAAATATTGTGACTTCGAATAACTGATGATGGTTAGAAAGAGGTAAAAATGAGGGAATATTCATAGGTTTGAGGGTTTGAACTGTTGAGGTGGGAAGTGTCTGATAGGTCAGCGGCGTATTAAGCCGAAGGTTGTGGGTTCGAATCCCGATCGTGACACTGACTTTTTACCTCAACCAATACTTTACTTAAAGATTAATTAATTGAAAATAATTAATTTGGACCATGGGACCACGAAACTTAATCGGTTCAGAATAAATTCACGCACCAACAATTGTTAATAAATAAATAAACTTTTGCATAGAGTAATATTGTTGGCGTTTATGAAATTGTAATTTACTCTTTTCGTATGAACATGATAGGCCAATCATCGTTGGATTGATTGATCAAAGGCGTTTTGTTATTTCAACATTTATTAGCGAATAATTAATACAAAATTATAATATTCAATTACGTAGAGAGTATATCTGTTAAGGAAAGGGCAAGGAAAATTTTTGTCTTCATGAAAACTTGAATTCAAATACTGTGTAAGAGATGAAAACAGTGTAAATTTATGCAAATGCTAACCGGTTTCACTTTGGGGTTATACATTTTAGCATGTTGCGCCTTGAGTCCCCCTCATCCCAGTGCTGAGTTTCTAAACAGGCCTTTGCAGTTAAACGGACTAACAAAACAGCAAGTGAGGTCCCTCATTCTGGTAAAACCTTCAAGTCCTCCTTAATTACGTCCGAGCGAAGGGGACAAAGCCCGCTTAAGTTTTAATTCCTTTATAGAAGCACCAGGCGTCCAAAGGGGCGAACACATGAAAAGGGGTTGTAAATAAGAAAGGACTCTGCATTAGGAATTGTCCGAGCGAACCTCCAAATCCCTCGGGGGAGTTCCGGTGGACTGCTTTAAACCCCATATTTCATTTGTTCCTGCTCTGCGGATATTAGGACCATCAGCTTAAGACGACCCAGGTCGAGGTGGGCGTGTTTCTATTATTTAGAAAAGACACTAAAAGTGATTTGTGACTTGCCTTGTTTTTATATTTCTAACCACCCCCCCCCCTACCACCTCTTTCGGCCTGGTATGCAAATAGAGAGCCCCATTCTTCATGCGGATTATACCTTCCTACATCCTCCCCAATTATTATTCTCAGGGAAGGGAAACGAAGGAATCTTACTTATCGCGCCCCGTCATTTCCCTTCTCCACTTCTCGATTCCAGCACAATACTAGCAACATTTTGTTAAAATTTTTTTTTTTTTAAATTTTAAAAGCTTCTCCCTATTCACACTCTCTCTCTCTCTCTCTTCCAACTCCACCAAATCAATCGAAAATCAGAATGTACATATAATAGAATTCACTAATTTCGTGGTCCGGTTGACCAATTAATAGATTACAATTAATTAAGGTTTTTAGTTGAGGTGGGAAAAAGTTAATGGCACTAACGGGATTCGAACCCATGCATGAAAAATGGCAAAAGGAGGGAAAACTCGTAAGGTGGAGTTGAGATGGGGGGTTGATGTCCGAGTGGATCGAGGTCACGATAGCTCAAGAGGTAGAGCAGGGACTCATCTAGCCGAAGGTCGTGGGTTCGAATTCCGCTGGTGCCATTAACTTTCTCTCATCTCAACTAAAATCCTTGATTAAGTGATATGTATCAAGGTCCACTAAATTAGTGATGATGACGTAAACTATTAACATCTAGTTAACAACAGCCATCTTAGCCAAACAGCATTTTGCGACAAATTATCACAAAACAATAGACTTGATTTTTTATCCATCCACCGCCAAAATTGACAGACAAAACAGACTGGGCGACGGGGATCCCAGTTAATGGCTCCTATATTACTAGAATAAGTGATGAACTGCGAGGGTTCGCAACAGCAGAGGTTATATCAACCCTCTAGGTGCTGGTGTTTTTGAGGAAAAACATTTGTAAGTATGTCGGGTTCTGGTTTCTAATCTAGGGACCTGGGTTTGATCCCGCGGACCTCATGACCTTACAGTGGTAATAGCTGTGTCAACTTAAACGTTGCGGCCACCGACGCCCTAAAACAACAGCCCAAATGTAAAACTCCAGGCTTGAATATTGGTTATGAGCTAGGATTTATCGAAATAAACGAAAAACTAAAATTCGGAACTACTAATTTCCCTGAAACCATTTCATGGGGTATCTACCATAACTCCGCCACGACAGGGTGGCTTCGCTGAGCGAATGTCAAGACATTGTCCCGTTGAGAACTTGACCTCATTTTCCCAGGAAGAACCGTTTCGTGTTCAATGCGAAGAAAACACTTTCTCAAGACGGGTACAATGTGTTATACTTGCCGTTCACATCGGACGACGAAGTGTGTTACTTCAATGCTTTGAAATGCTAGGGACTTCCGAATCGGAGCAAGTATGTGTAAGTAATCATCGTTATTCATATTCATTTATATATTTTTGGTTTATTAATTTACTACTTCCGTGGTCTGCTTGACCAATTAATACATGACAATTAATTAAGGTTGAGATAAAAAAGTCTGGCATTTTTCAAATGTTGCGTAATCTGTGAAAAATGGCTGAAGGAGGGAAAACGCATAAGGTGGGGTTGAGATGGGATGTTGATGTCCGAGTGGATCGAGGTCACGATATCGAGTGGTAGAGCAGTCGGGTATCAAGCCGAAGGCCGTGAGTTCGAATCCCGCTCGTGCCATTGACGTTTTTCCATCCCAACTAAAACCTTAATTAATTTTTGGTTTATTGTTTAATTGTTAATTGGCACTCCTAGACAAGACTTTACATTAAGAAAATTAAGACGTAAAATTAAAACCGCCGTGACCTTTAAATCCCGCGGCAAACTTTATCATTATTCATTTCATATTGCCGAGATTCGGCAAAGGTTGTGAAGTTTAAACGCCATGTAATCTCCAAATGAAAGGGAACTGACAATATAGTTTCAACGACAGAACAAAACTGGAAAAAATGCATCCCCCGAGAAGGGTAAATGGAGGAGAGTTTGAATAGTTCATTAGACATAACTGGGGTCCGGGGATTACGTGAAGGTCTGAGCGGTTGAATTAAGCCGGAGCCAAGATGGAAATGTCCCAATAAACGGGTACCTGGGCAATATCCAGGAAAGAGAGAGCGTGAGTGAGAGAGAGAGAGACGGAGCGAGAAAGAGGGACTGAGTGAACGCGGCTTAATATAAAACATAAATAAGGGTCTTCCCCGTTTACTGTTATTGGTACTTGCTGGCAGAGGAGGTAGGCAGACATGAGGAATAATCCCTTAACCATTGTCCATCTAATCGTTCCCTCATTCCGTCCTATATTGCCGGCTATTGTAATTAAGTCCCGGCCCTCCCTCTCTTTTGTCTCTCTTCTTCTCATTATCCCGGCTGCCGGACCCCTCGCCATTTTCATCCTCCCATTTCCTCCGTTTGCACGCTACGTTTCTCTCCTTTACGACACTGAAGTCTAGCCGGTCCGTTTTTGCTGCAACTATTTAGATGCAAGGCATTCCTTATCTTGGCATTCTCTGAAAGTTTAACGCCGCGGGTGGTTCCGGACTCGCCGAATTCTTAACAAATACACTTAATTGGGTTAATGAAGCGTTTGTCAAAAGTTAATTTCAGACACAATTAAAGGGCATAAATCGTTTTTTAGATATAAAAATATAATATTTTTCTTATATTAATTTTATTGTTAGTTAACATAAACACAAAAATGTTCCAGGACGTAGCATATTTGGTATGGTTTAAGAAGATCAACGAAATACATATTTTAACAAATTGTCTGTAAGCAAAACAAGTTACAAAAAGATCAAACTTTCATTTGACCTTGTCAAATTCATCATTATAAAACCCTAGATACCGACTTTCCCAATTGGTGTAAATTAATTTTTTGATTAATTACAAATAATTAAGGGTTTTACTCTCGTGCCATTGACTTTCCCATCTAAACTAAAAACCCTAAGTATAGGGTACAAAAACAAGAATACAGCTATGTGTCATATAGTCAAGCAACCATCAAAGCACTAAGCTCAAATATCGTTAGTTCAAGGATGGTGCTGAACTGCAAAAACAAATTAAACACATTAGTTATGCAGAATAAAGTCAGCCAGGACACATGGGAGTAGAAGGCAACGAAAGCAGACACCCTTGCAAGGAAACGGGCTGCCTCACCGCGGATTGGCCCCGAATACATCTGTGGCATAGGAATCCTCTCTATCAACGAATATCTCAGACAGGACAAAAAGAAAATGAAGAAACAATAAAATTCACTCATTAGGCATAGACAATCCAAGAATATTCTAACCAATTTTGGCAAGAAAGAAATCACAGAAGGTGTCAAAGGAGGCAGGAACAGACTGCGAATCCTAACAGGACATTGAAGATTAACTGGACATCTAAAGAAGATTGGAACAATCCAAGATGGCACATCCCTTTCTGCAAGGAGGCAGAAAAGACACAACACATTTACTAACTTACATTAGCCCGCAGTAGGAAATGTTTTGGGATGCATAATGTGACCATAGAAGAGCTTCGCCCAATAAAACCGGACCTATTAATCAAATTTCTTGATGAAATGGGACTCACCGATGTGCTTTAGGCCAAGAACGGGGGATACAATAGCTCCTAAAGGACGCAGTATACCAATACAGTATATATAAAGTTGTGTATTTACTTTACTTTTTGAGGTGAAGTAAAATGAATAACAAGCTAAAGGTGAATAATTCATAATTCGCTAGTTTTGTGGTCCGCTTGATCAACTAGTATCTTTCAATTAATTAAGGTTTATAGTTGAGATAAAAAAGCCGATGGATTCGAACCCACAATCTTCGGCTCAATACGCCGCGCTCTACCATTTGAGCTATCGTGATATCGATTCACTCGGACATCAACTTCAAAATTGATTTTTTTTACTACGAATATACACATTAGTTAATCAATCAATCGTGAGATGCGATCTGCTGTGATGTAGGTTTCAGAAAAACATTTTCTTTGTCGTGCCTACGTTTCGATCTTTATTGCGATCATCTTCAGGGCCTTGGATTTACATTGTTTACATTTAGGATGTGGACAAGTGAATTTATACAACGCAAAATATATTTTTTATATGCAATCAAAGTATTTCTACTCACCCAAAGTGTTTGTCTTCTGTGTACTTGTGCCATTGTTGCGTGTAGTGTTGAGAATGCCAGTGAGATATTGCTGTTTTGTGTTTGAATATGTCGGATTTTGAACGGGTAGGGAAGGAAGTCGGTATAGAAAAGACTTTTTGTATGTATTATATTTTTCTGAAACTTACATTACACCCGACCGCGTCTCACGATTTCTGAATAAATAACGATTAACGGTCAGTAATCACCACGCATACATACACATTAGTTTTAAAACACCCAGCAGCGATTGAACCGCTATAAAGAAATTATATTTTTTTCATGATTTTTTTCAAGAAACGTATAAACAAGGATTTGATGAATAAAGTGGGTGTAAAAGACACTGGAAAACAATGAGTCAGGTGATTTACACTGGGCGGCGAAAGAGCTTGTTTGTCAATGTTGTAGATAGTGGTTGGGCGAGCCCCGTGGGAGGCAGTAAACTCCAGTTGCTAGGAATCACGGTAACAACAAAGAATGTGCGGTCATCTATATTTAAAGAGGGTCCAGAACCGATAAGTCCCAATGACCGGAGTTTAGTGATGAGCCACTTGGGGCACACTACCCATACTTATTTCACTTAAGTCGACGCCCGATGAAACTAGCTCCCTTGGCCGAGCCAGGGGCAAACATAAGTCCCTATCTCCCTTCCTATTATCAAACTTGCCTACTTGATATTTGATGATTGTTGGAGTGAGTCAGCTTTCCACAGGGTTGGGAGAGGGTGATGAAATCATAAGTATGCTAACCACCCTTCTACCCGATATCGACGTCTTGTTAACAAATCGAGATTGAAACAGTAACATAAACATCTATGCTATTTAGTTATGAAAGGGTTGAGATTTTGTTTATAACCAAACTACCATTTTTTTGGAATCAACAGCACTCATACAATTAACAAAATTACATCTGAGGTATTTATTCTAAATGACTACAAAATAATGTGATGCCATTAAGGACTATCATAATGATTATGAGGATCTGGGTAAACCTCATAATCATTATTTCTATGCAAGTCGATCTCTTATAATAATATTTTAATTATTGTGTATAATTTGAATAAGTTTTAGGATGAACAAATATAAACATCAAAATATGGAGGATTAGTTTGGATTGTACCCACACTCATCCATCTCACCCTACAATGACTTTTTAACTGTAAGTAATTCGTTGAAGTCGTGAGGAGCGGTCAGGAGTATTTTAGAAAAAGACGTCTATTCAGTCTTATTACAACACAGGCGCATTTTATTGTTTCCAATCAATATTTTGTAATTCGTATAGGCTCTGAAGATGACCCGAATAAAGGTCGAAACGTCGGCAAACAAAAATTAAAAAGACCCCCTCCTCACAACTTCAACAAATTATTGAAGAGGAACCGATCACTAAAACACACAAGGAAAATAATTTCTGTCATGCAGGACGTTTTAATCCAACTATCCAATCCTTTGGGTCGGACGAAGGGTCCAACTACATTTTATGCTATTACGAATTAAACACCACCCTACATTTTAGATTTTATTGGTGACATTCCAGAACTTGTTTCAGACGATCGTCTGTCTTAGCCGTTAGTTTGTCCTTTTTTGTATATATTTCACAAATAATAATTAATGTGGTCCAATTTGATAATAGTACTTCTGCTAAGTAGGTTAGGGAATGGGATGAATTGACAAGGAGGTAAAATTGTCCGCCGGGTTTAAAATAAAGTATGATGTAGACCTCTGCAAGTAAAATCAGTTGGTAATGAATAGTAAATCTCTCTGAATATTAACAATTGTTATCACCAACAGAAATTGAGAAATTGTTAGACGCAAAAAAAAACACTTCTTCCTCTTTAACAATGTTAAATCTGTAGAATCGTTGTGGTTTCAATTCAAACATATCAAATTGATTTTCCTCTATAATATGTTGCTAAATAACGGAGGACAGTTTCTTAAAATAAAAGTTATCAAGACATACATAAAATCTTGTAAATCAATTCCGGAGCGGGACATCTTTTGCCATATAGCATCGGAAAACTTGCAAGTCGCTGAGGGAGTAAAAAAGGTTTTATAGATTTGGCCGGGAGTAAATTGGGTGGGTCCGTCGGTCGGAAGCCTGACAGGAGCATATATATGTGGTGTCTAAGAGGCCTCAGGGCTATTTGGCCCCGGTGATTTGTGCCCCTCAGACTCTGATCCCCTCGGAACAACTGACCGGCACCACTCACAACAGATTTATCTCCTGGATATCTCTCTCCCACAATACACGGGCAAACACAATCCTCCGACGGACAAAACCCGACTGATTTATACCGGAGGACAGGAGGTCTCAGGACTAGACAATGTTCGGCGCTTTGTACACCCCCGACCCACCGCGCCTCTCTGCCTCCGCTCCTATGGGATTCAATAACATTCAACCCTCTTCCACTTTCTTAATAAACCTTTAAAAGCGACGAAACAGAAGACGAAGATTTTTAAACATATGAAAATAAAGTTTACATTTAAAAGAATACAAGGTCTTTCTTTCACAATGAACAATTTTTGTGTTTTTTTACACAGATAGGCAAAACAATTTAAAAGTAAATTATTTACGTCGTCCACACATTTATAATATAATTATACAAATTAAAATACATGTATTTATACATATATAAATATACACTCAATAACAAAAAAGCCGTACAGTCCTATTTTGTTGTTTATTTCCAACTGTAATTATTAATATACCGTTATACTAAATACAACATACATACTATTAATTATTTGGAGATCATGAGGTGCGTTCTGGCGTGAAGTAGGTTTTAGAAAAACATATTCTTTATCGTGCAACGTTTCGATCTTTATATAGATCATCTTCAGAGCACATAATGTTTGTTTTCCGTGTAGACGTGTCATTTTTGTGAGTCGTGTTGAGAGTGCCCTTTTTGATGTTCGTAAAAATTGTTAAATTGTTTGTATTATGTTGGCGGCACTAAGTATAAATTGGTGTAATTTTTGTGTTAATGTCTTACTGTCTTTAATGCTGATATCTAATTAATTTCTGTGTTTAAAGTTTTTTTAAATGTATTGTGTCCTTATGTACGTCATTAATCCTGATGTTTGGTAGAATTAGTGTGGCATTTGTAAAGTTCTAGTCGTTTTTGATGTGAGTAAGGAATTCCTTGCGCTGTCTGCTTTTCAACGAAAAGTTCTCTGATTGATAGCCGATGCAAGTTTCTTCTCATTGTTGGCGATGTCCTTCAGAATAGTCTTTGCTTGGTGTCCGTATATAGTTTAAATCTGTTCTCATGTGGTGGTTAGTGGCCGTCACATAATGATTATTTGGGGATCGTGAGATGCGGTCTGGTGTGACGTAGATTTAAGAAAAACATTTTATTTATCGTGCCAACACTTCTCACAAGAATGACACATCTACACTTCGTGCCCTCAAGATGATCTCCACGTCAGATCAGTCCGCACCTCACGATTTTCCCATAATCATTAATAAGAGAGTGCACACGTTAGGTCTGGGCTAGTGCCCTCTACATTATCTGTAGTTTTTAGTTGATTCTAAAAAAGGTTAATAGGACGAGAGGGATTCGAACCCACGACCTTCGGCTAGATACGCCGCTGCTCTACCACCTGAGCTATCGTTACCTCGATCCACTCGGACATCAACTCCCCATCTCAACTCCACCTTACGAGTTTTCCCTCCTTTTGCCATTAACCTTTTTTTCGTCTCAACTAAAAACCTTAATTAATTGTCATTTATTAATTGGTCAAGCGGACCACGAAAATAGTGAATTATCTGTAGTCCACAAACCGTACCAAGCATGTAGAGCCTGAGGAACGCATTAAGTATAACAGCCGTCTTTCCAGAAAAAAAATTATAGTAAATTGAGCGCAGTCCGCCGGTGTAGGATCTCCCCAAGGCACTGGAACTGTAGATGAGGTAAAAAATTGGCGTTGAAAAAAAAACCGATCGAACCAAAAAATCGTATATCAACTGGTTAAAATACTCAAATAATTTATCTATGTCGAAGAGAAACTCTAAAAAAGAATAAGATCGAGTGGATTGAGATAAATTAAAATTTATATTTGTTGGGTTGAGACGGGAAGTAGGTGTCCGGGGGATCGAAGTCACGATAGCTCAAGCGGTAGAGCATCGGCGTATTTAGCCGAAGGTCGTGGGTTCGAATCCCGCTCGTGACGCTGTCTTTTATACCTCAACCAATACCTTACATAAAGTTCAATTAATTGAAAGATGTTTTAGTTAGTCAATCGGACAACGGAATCTAATGGATAAATTAAAATTATGAGATCAAATATACACAAAAATCGGCATAATATTTTTGTAAATATTAATTTTTTAACAATATCGAAAATTCCTGTCAATTTTTCCACTATTAGTGACTGAACATTCACGCTCTAGAATTGTTTAAAGTAGACGAGTTCTGTTGCTAAAGTAAATTTAGTAAAATAAATTTCTACTGTAAATAAATTATATAAATATTATATTGTCACACAAGATAATAACAATTTTCGAAAAGTAGGCAAGATGATTTATGGTTTTCGTTTTTACTTTTTTTTTGTAATTTGATTTTCAATTAATAAATGTTTATATTTTTTAATTGATAGAACCAAAATGATGCTCACTACTTAACATAAAAATAAATTATGGCAATAAGATAAAAATAAAATTAAATAAAAAATATACTCTGCTTTATAAAGGAATATTAAGATCCCAGACGGTCAGATATTTTATTTTTTTTATTTTCTGTGAATTTAATTTTCACGAGCTGTAATAGGTTGACGTAGTTTTCAGAATGTCGTATTTTCAGATTATCTTTTCGGGAGGTATTTGATAAAAAATGTTGCGCCTAGCAAGACCAAGTCGAGACTTTCTTCTCCTAAGTGATTTCATCAATCAACTTTGCAGAGAACTTCTCTGGCAGTTGGACTATGGGCCTCTCGGGCGTTTATATTATAAAGGGGCCGGCGGTAGATTGATCGGCGGAGGCGACGTCACGTTTGATCAGAGATGCGAAGAACGTCAGCAATTATTAAAAGACAAAGGAAATGGTCTAATAGGAGCTCTTTGTCGACGCCTCCAAGCTCGAGGGAGCAAAGCGTGCCCCCCGGCCATGTCTTTATTTCTCCTAATCAGACGCCTGTCCGTCTGTCTTGGACGAAGTAATTAGACTAGGCTAAGAAAGGGTGTCAGGAGCAGAACCCCTTTGTTCCCTCAATCTTGACCATGCAATTAATGCCGTCAGTGGGAACGAAAAAACACAAATTCAATTCGCTACACCATCAAGTTTTCCGTGATTATGTTCCAAATAAAAGATATCAGACGTAATTTTTTATTTAATTTGCAATTAAGAATTCAACTCGCATGACCATGCAATCGTAAACGAAAATTTGCATAATTTCGTTAACTTCATACAAACAATTAGTAAATATGGTCTACAAAAATAGAATAAATGATAATAATTATTAACACATTTAATTCTTCTCCACACGTGGTTTCGATTTCCCTTCCTGAAGTGAGTGTATTTATTGGCACGAAAGTGAGTGTGTATGTGTGGGTTGTGCAGGAATATCGAGTACCCCATAGACCCAAGAAAATAG
>CM077107.1:22002842-22045901 GCA_039619505.1 Cimex hemipterus
ATAGATATCTCTTGTGTGTTTTGGGTAGAATGAATGTATTTATTTGCACGAAAGTGAGTTTGTATGGGTGGGTTGTGCAGGAATATCGAGTACTCCACAGACAGGGGTACAGTCGTGGTTAAGATAAAAAAGTCATTGTCACGAGCGGCATTCGAACCCACGACCTTCGACCAAATACACCCCTGCTCTACCGCTTGAGCTATCGTGACTTCGACTTGGACACTAAATCTCCATGTCAACCTACAAACCGAAAAAAAGGCAAGAGTAATTAATTGAAAAATTATACAAATAAAGGCAAAATTACAGCGTGAGGATGACAATATAATTAACGGATTTTGATATTGCAAATTTCGAATATACAAAACCTCTTGGCTTTAGGCGTATCATTTTTAATTTTTAATTACTAAGAATAATTCTTGATCTTTTTAACCTTTCCAAACCTCTTATTCTAATACCGTTTTAAATTATATCTTCCTTTTTCCCTTATTCCCCGACAAGTGTGACATAAACTGACTATGATGAAGTGACTTTTTTTTTTTTAATGTAAAGTTTAAAATCAACATTAGTCCTAGCTTCAATTCCGCCTATTTAATAAATCAGTGCATTGTTAACCGCATTAAAAAAAATAAAAGTATTAATTAACTGCGAATCTGTGTCAATGTTGTCAAAACGAAGGGACAAATTGTGGCACGTGTAGCTGTCAAATTACCCCTGAGAGCAGTGGTCCGAGTCCATTATTCATGATTAGTTTATTAAATAAGCAGACGTGAATCGTTATTGTGTTGTAAAAAAATGTTTGGTGACTTGAAGACTATTCGGAGATCGTGAGATGCTGGTGAGACATAGGTTTTAGAAAAATATTTCTCTATTGTGCCAACGTTTCGATCTTGATTGAAAACATCATCAGGTCTCAAGGTGATTGTTTTCCGTGTAGATTTTTCATTCTTATATATCGTGATGAAAGTGCCGGGCACGTTAAAGAAAATGTTTTCCTAACACCTACGTCATACCAGGCCGCATTTCACAAACTCCAAATAATGGTTGTACTAACTTCTTCAGCCACATAACAAATCTTACAGCAGGGATATTTCCTTTCTTTGAATAACGTTCAAGATTGAATACTGGGATTATAAGTCGAATTAATTATGCATATAGTTAATAAATCCGGGGCGTTCTCATTCGTTTTTGAACACATTTTTTTCGATAAAAAAATATAGTTCACTGAAGCAGGGTCGACAATCCTCCGTACTCCTACACCAACTCGGCAAGTAATCAAGCGTGAAGATCATTGCCTGCAATCAAACTTAAAAGATATTAAACAAAAACCTTTATTATTGCGCGTATGGAACGAGGATGCGTTTTTTTCACAATAAATTTCTGTTTCACTTCGTCAACCCTTCGATTATCCAATGCTCTTCTGAGCTAATTATTCTGTCTTTTTGGTAAATGATCTCTTTCTCAAGAAAAAGTTTTATAATTTGCCCTATAAGAGCGATTATGAAATTTTCATAAATAGTGCAGTGGGTTTTTTAGTGACCGGCTGTTCAATTTGTTGAAGCGGTGAGGAACGGACAGGATTGAAGTAGTTTAGAAAAACGTCACTTTTCTTTTTTTTGTCCAAGTTTCGACCATTCTTCTGGTCATCTTCAAAGCCTGAGTGAATTACAAAACATGTTGATTGGAAAAAAAATACAATAGAGAAAGGTGCCAATAATATAAATTTTGAACCAAGTGCTCAAAATAAAGTGTGGTGCTATTCTTGTGGTGTCATACTTGTTTCGTGTGAAATTGTTGTAAAATGTGAATTTGTATTCCGCTGTTTTTATATGACGTGATAGGGCGGGGAATGCGGTAAATCTGGGCAATTTTCTTCAGGCGGTTTTATTTGAAGGGAGTCGAGAATGGGGATTTTCTGAATTGAATCTCTGATGGAGGTTGATTCAATGGGCACAGTTACTAATATAAGTTAATTATTATGGTCGAATATTTGAATTCAAAAAACTTTGCTTTTCCTAAAGTAAATAGGCCCTAATAATGACAGGATAATCGTCGAAAGCTCGGTAAAGCAAAGATTTTGTCGTTGCGACCTCACTGAAGATCCTTTTGTTCAAGCTACCTTGATATTCGTACCTATATTGCAAGGCATGCCGTGCATAGTGTTCTTTTACCTTTCGACCTCTTCATATCCACAATATTTACCAGATCAAGCAAATGAGGCCTAGAAAATGTTTCCTTTCAAATGTTTCATACAGGATACGGAGCTCTGATAGTATGGGACACTGGGCAACAAAATGAAAGATATCTTCCCTAACTCTTAGGTTACAGAGCGCAAACAAAAAAATTCCGTCGTCTTTCTTCCACGGCACAGAAATTCAGGAACACTTGCTTGCATCTAAGTTTAAGCAACCATCGAGACGGGAATTTCATAGAACCACTATCTTGAACGTTTAGGTTAAAAGCTGTCTCAGAGTGGTCTAAACCTTAAAAAGGAAATAGCTATTTGAGGAGTGCACTCGATGCTCACAACGTTCACGATGTCGATCACCCAGCCTGCACAAAAGTTCCACGGTATACTTTGCCCAAGGTGAGTAGTTTTTCTAAACAAAAAGAAAAACTGCAACCATAAAGCTAATGTATACCATTGAGGAAACCGAGAACCATTAGATTTAATAATCTCGAGAGCATTACCGCTTAATGCGTAAGTAAGCGGGTAGTGAATCGGCTTCTCTGACTCGAGCTTGCTTTACATTGTTGTGGGTATGACCAGCGTAGTAATCGAACCAGGCCTAAGGCGTCCCTCGAATGCTCATGAAAGGTGTAGGCTGAGCTCGACAAGAGACCTTTACCGTAGACAGTGCTCATCTAGGGGGTGGTTAGGAATTCCACTTAAAAAAATAACCGCGGCCGGAGCGGATCCGGTAGTTTCTACGCCCCCACACTCAGGGAGATAGGTAGTCTTCTTTATCTAGTGAGTACGCGGGGGGGACCTGTTAGAACCCTGCATGCGTCATGTGACCTCCAATGCTCAATGTGGGCCCGACCATTCGGTATGGACGAGCGGAGAGCGAGGTTGTCCTTGGCGCTTAGGGGATGGGGTGCCTCTACACTAATGCTGCGGCAGTAACACTACTCCATCGTATGCAAAAGTGCGTCAACTCTCATCTTGAGAATCAAAACGTTTGATAAGGCCTTATAGGTTAGGTGCGGACGGTAAAGATCCTCTAGTCAGTCTTGTTGACGAAGAGTACTCGGGAACCTCAATCTCGAGAGCAGTAATTTTGCGGATTCGAACAACAGGGCACTTAAATCCCCTTAAAACAAATGAGAAATGAAAGGAAAGCATAAAAAGGAAATTGTACCTATTGCCGGCTCAATATAAAGAATGTAGTTTGGAGTGGAGTTAGGCAATGAGAGGATATTCCTGATAACTTTAACAGGTTCTTGACGAAGCACTTTGACTGCGGGTTTTTATAAGTTTCCCCCCTATACCCAGAAACGGGATAAACAACAAAAAATGCTTATAACACTAAAGTTGTAGAAGGTCATAGAGCCCGGTGTCTTTCGCACTTCTAATTGAAATTGTAAAAAGAGTCAAGTTGCAAACTGTACTTATGTAAATATTTGATCAAATACAATAGCTTTTCTTCTTCTTCTGACGAAGCACTACATACTGCCACCTGGGAAAGATGGGCATCATCAATTCGGTGTCTATAGATTGCAATGAAGAAATCGCACTTTCCATCAGCCAATGTTATGCAAGAGAAAGTATTTATCTATGTCACAACATCAGGCTTTTTCACTTTTTCGACCTTGGTGGTTTTCTTCAAAGCAAGTTGTGTAGTCGAACATTATTCATTTATTTAATTTGTAAATTATAATGTTCGGGAAAATGTGGATTTCACCATAAATATGCAACGACCAAACAGAATTTGATTAAAAACAGTGCTGCTGACACGTGGAATGCTTTAATATTGCGAAAGTTCAAATTTAAGAGCCATAGAAGTAAACAAATTGTTTTGGCTCATTAATTAATAATTGCAATTAATTAAATCAGTTAGGGATAGAATCGGTTTGATCCGTCTAAAGTAATTTAGATTTTCGTATTTACACCCCATTGTATTGCATGCAAATCAATGAGCCGAAATTTCTAACCGAATTGTTCAAAGTTATAGGCCCCGATCTATCAAATCATTTGCTCCGATTCATTATTTGTTGGAGGGTTAGTTTTTAAAATACGCCTACCCGTTCGTTTGTAGGCCTTCAACAAGTGGAAGTTCAAAGCTTTATGCGGCTCGTATTATTTCTATATTATAAATATGAGTTAATTACTTTTTGATTATCAGCCGTTGTTGTAAGAGTGGTCATTAGATTTAAAAGCAGGGGAGCGGATTCATCAAGCGAGGTGGGGGGGGGGGTTGAATTAGCAATTCTCATAAGTCGCGGGCCAACTGAGGCTCACATATTTAATTTCAACTCCAAACCACGCGCAGTTGCACCATCTGATGATCCGTGCCCAGTCTTCTATGAAGTTACATACAAGTGAAAAACGGTGCGGTTTTAGACGGTCAGAGTTGAATGAGCAGATTACAAACATATATCATACGTGAGATGAAAAATATTTTTGGGTTTTCACATTTCACGATTCTTTACAGTAGCAGAGCTTCGAAGTCAGGATCAAGTCCAGTGTAATTAACGGATGTGAATTCTAAGTGGACAATCGGAGAATCCTTCAATCCATTAATAGAAATTCCCGATAGGCACCGGTAAGTGACTTGTATGTTTCTGCAATTATTGTACGCAATTACACGCGTTTCCCGTTTCAGACTGCGCGCTGTAAATTACAGTTAGACCTTCATTATGATATACTAATCGTAGGATACGAGTCGGATTGCATTGAATCGCAATTGCTAATTTACATTTGATTTACCTCCTTTATATACAGCCTTGCCTTTGCTTTCTAAATCAAAACATAATATTCCGTGTCGCAAGGGATTCGATTTGGACATCACGGTATACATTTCCCATTTTCGCTCATTGTTCAATCGTAATAATCATAATGGGCCTACAACTCCCAGTTCGCAACGATACGGTACTAATATGGATTAAATTGTTCAATTTCGCCGTCTTTGGCCAACAGAGTGCAAATTATTTTACAATTTACACCAGCAAAGGATAAATATTTCTATAGAACCAAATTTGAATTTCGTACATCGCAAATAATAAAGAATTACAACAGTAGAAAAAAACGCATACTTCTCAAAACACGTTTACCAAATTATTTCATTCAAGAACATGAGGGAGGCATTTTTAACCGGCTTTTATACCAAATATTAATATTACGATGATATATTTATTAAAATAAATAGATATGTTCATTTATAATCAATACTAATATTACAGAAATAGAAAGTTAGTTTGTTTTTGTTTATGTAAAGAGATATACATCGAAATCCAATTTGGATGAATTTTTTAAAGGCGTTCGTTATGATCATAGGAAGAACGTAGACATAACTTTGTCATATACAAGCTGTCCTTTTTAAGGTCCGGATTTCTCTTGAACTAAAAAAGTTACTAACAAAACAAAAAATACATGTTTAATATTTTTTAGTCTAGTTTAAAAGTTATTACCTTTTATTTGGAGAAACATTATACAGGGTAACTCAGGCTCACTTATCGGGATGAACAGCAAGACCGAAATGACGGTAAACCTAGGTAAATATGCTGCAGTTTTTATGTCTGAAATCATAGCGATTGAACAATGCGCAAGAGAAATTTAAAGGCTTGGAACACATTCCAAAAGTACAGCCATTTTCTCTGACAGCCAGGGAGCTCATGCGAGGAGAAGGCAAAGAGTGTTTGGGACTGCATGGAAGTCCTGACGGACGTCAGTGACACTGATGTCCCACGCATGGGTCCCTGGGCCATTTCGGAGCATAGAAACAACGAAAAAGGTTGACATGTTGGCCAAAACTGGGGCCAATATGGACTCTCTGGGTTCAGAACCCTACTGCTATTCAGCAGCCTGCCACAAAACAGGATGCATCTTAAAATGAATCCTTAATGAGTTCAAAATTTTGTGGAGCAATACTACTGGTATGAGGCACGCGAAGTGTGCGCGAAGAAGGCATCCGCAGAACTTATAAATGAATTACTGGAAGACAGGGGGGCCGCGGTAGCCGAGTGGTTAAGGCGTCAGACTCTCGGCTAGTAGACCCCGGGGTCGTGGGTTCGATCCCCACCGTCGCCTCTGGAATTTTTCTTACGTCTAAGGGGACCAGTGGCCGCAATTAACACAGCACTCATCAATAGAAGAGGCGGTACTCGATCTCAACGGCCCTGAACCTGGTCCCAACCCCCTTCAAAAATTAGTTCCTTCGATGGAAGAACACTGGTACAACGGGGGCTCAAGTTCACTTTGTGTTGTAAGCCCTCCCCCAAAAATGGAGCCAGGGTATGGTACAATAAGCTGTACAGCTGCAGTGCTCAGGAGGGAACTCCTCCAGTCCCTGGTATCCATCCATCCACAATCCACCACTGGAAGAGGGCGCAACAAAATCAAGATTCCGGTTGGACTTGTGAGCGCACTGCCACATAAGAATGTTAGAAGGATAGGAGTGCAGACAGAAGAAAAACTGTGCAGGTACTGGCAGGAGAAGACACAAGCAAGATCCTACACCAAGGAGCCGCTGGCAATGATGTGGAGGATGGTTAATAGCCTGAAGCTGCCTAGTAAGTTATAAATAACAGGGGAGCATAACAGATCTATTCAGGTCGAGTTGCAGAAGGCGTTATGGCCGCCATCCTTATCCCATGCCCAGTTCAATTCTGAAATTTCAAATGGGACCGTATACATATTGACTCATTTTAAAGGACAAAAAAAATGTTGCAACCGGATTTTAAATTGGACAAAAAAATAACACACTTATAGTAAAAGAACCGGCAGCGTAATTTCGACGAGGAGCTGATTTTCACTGTAGGTTCGCGAATTCCTTTCTCCTAAATTAATCTGAAAGGTTTTAGGTTTGTCCAGAAATAAAATTAAAGGTATACGTCGGACTTAAAATTTTATACCGTATCGCTTTCATCCTGCACAGGGACTTCCGGGCTCGAATTATTACAGGCTAGACGCTTCTTCCTTGCACAAATTCGATTTGAGAGACTGAAGAAAACTTTCATCCATACCATGTACTGATGAATCCAAGTTCACCTCTAATGATATACTAAACCGTTGGAATTTTCGAACGTGGGCAAAGGAATCATCATCAGGTAGTAAGTACACAGTATCAACGTTGAGTGTGGACTTCCCAAAAATCTTTGGGCCATCGTCTTTCTGACTTCTTTATTTAACTCAATATTGAGAACTATCCACTTTCCACATAATGGAAACGTTCATAGTTCCAAAGGCTCATAAAATTTAGTTCTCCAACATCTCATCATCCCATTAATTACCCGTTCATAAAAATTGATTGGCAAAAAAAAATTTATATTGCTACTTCAAACAACATGTTACAAGAGCATCATTTCACGAATAGAGTGTTTTTAGATTTAGTATACTAAGTATGACACGAGGGACTATTACACAAATAAAAATCATTTTTACCCTAGGCCTATTATCTGATTACATAATCATACTTTAAGGAGAGATTTTGCGCAATAAACCAAGAATCGGAGTCTTTTGAGAGAAGTGCCTGCAGGTGTGCCTCAAGGAACAATGCTCACTCCGCGATTGCATACAATTTTCACTTTTGACATGCCCACAAACAAGAATAATATTTACCACCATATACGCAGATGACACATAAACATCCCTCTTCTATACAAACTTCATTTAAGTTGTAAAAAAGCAACTTACCAACTATTGAAAATTTGAGCAAACTTTGGAAAATAAAGTTTAATCTTTCAAAATCTAATCTCTTTTTCACATGTACACTCCGCGGTGAGACTTATCGTTGCATGTACTCGTCAAATGGTTCCTCAAATCGGCAAACTGTTTAGGACTTGCATTTGATAGAAGACTAACATGGAATCCATACACGCAATTTAAAAAACGAACGATTTAAAACGCTTTATTATCTTCTCAACGGACAAGAAGACCATTGAAATGACAACTTTTGACATACTCATACGTGCTCAGACCAATTTGGATAACCGGAGGCAAGTTGATGAATGGCCAAATATTCCACCATTCAAAAATAGCTAAATTTTCTATTCAAATTGTTCAAATTAATTACCAATGTGTTGAGGATCAGGGATGCTGTCAGAAAAAAGGGAGTATTGTAAATTCCACGCCAGGTTGAAAGCTGCACCAGTGCATAAATACATGTTGACCGACGAAGTCATCATGTTAACGAGCCGTCCCGATTTGACGTATGGTGTTGCTATGCTTTTGCCGAACCAAACTCGCATTTTTTAGTTGAATAACCTGGCGAAAGTCCGATGTTAGAAAAAAACTTTATCCACTCTTCCCCTTTGGTTGACTCGCTCCATGCAAGATCCCATTTTGGAAGGGAATTTTTTAACAGGGTTGAAGGGTATTTATTATATTCTATTGTTATTTGAATGTCATCTGCAGCTTCTATGGCCAGCCGGTCCATTTCTTCATTGCCTTGGATTCCGACATGTGCTTTCACCCAGATCGCCAAGCCAATTGTTTTCCAGCTTCCGTCAGTTGCTTGACTTGAACCCTGATATCTTCTCATAACTGTCCGTGGTCGGATACCTTAATCTGATTGCTACCGTGCTGTCTATATGAACAATAATTGTCTTAGGATCTCCGCTTGTATACCTCTGACAAACGGCAAGTTCTTCCGATTGGTTATTTGTGCAACGTTTTCCAGTCGGTACGATGCCGAGTGATTTTTTTTTCTTTTCAGTGGTAGACAATAAATGTATTTCCCATGTTTCTATTATCTTGTTTGCTTCCTTCGGTATAGACGTTAAGTACATTTTCATCTTCTATCCAAGAATCAATGGATGAAAGGTTGATCATATTCACACTCGATGTTTCCCATTAAAACGTTTCCGTGGATTACCGACCTTAAGACCGACAGCTACTGATCTAGATTTATTTATAATTAAAAATCAACCAATAACAAGTTATGTTCTGCGTAAGTCTAACATTCCCCGGTGTAAGAAAAGTTGGAAAAAGGGCAAATTATCGTTTTCAAAGACTGTTATACAAAAATGGTTTGTCTGTAGAATAACTTTATTTTATATTGCATGGAATAGTTAAATTTATGTTAAATGTAGTGTGTAAATTAGTTTTTTGACTGTTTAACATCAACCGGTTATGGTCCTAATTGGAAGTAGTTAGATCTTGTAATTTAAATTAAATCGGCAATTTTTTTAATCGCCTAATGGTCCTTACAATACTTTAATTTTATCGAATAAAATTAATTAAATTCTTATGAACTCGTAAAAGGGAGATTAGTAGTTGGAGCGGGGTCGGTTTCTTTCTTCCAAAACTGAAAGTAATGTGGCGGAATAGTCTGTTTTCTCAGGACTCGCGCCCGTTATCTCCGGATTACAGGTCCACCGTTTGCAGGTTGTAATTGCCCAATACTTAGCTTTAAAACCCGTTTGATTACAAAAGGCTTAAGAAGGCGAAAAAGGGAATAATCTGAAACGATAAAAAAATGCCCTAATCCGTAACCGATCGCCTTTACCACGTGCTAAGCCCGGTTTAAACAGGGTTTGATAATATTCCGGCCCGTCATTTTGTAAGATTAGGAGGCCTAATAACAAAAGTACTAAGCACTTGCTCTACAAGAACTAACGGCCGACTAAACGTCCTCATATAAGGCTGATATCTCCTCGCAGATTACAACCCCGCCGGCAATGCAAACAATTTTATGAATATTAATTCAGTGTTTTTATCCCCGCGGTAGTTATTTTTAAATGGTAATTACAAAGTAATTGCAAGGTACCTCGGTCCTCGTAAAAAGATGCCCACACAAGCTGCCCTGCCCTTTATTGAAGTGGTTAGGGCCATATTGAAAATGACCGTCGGCAATTTCACAGGGCTTAAACTGTAGATAACGCTGTGTTAGCACCAGGCCCCAATTGATATTATGGTTTTCGTACGTGTTACCTGGCAGCTATTAAAAGTCGTCTTATCAATCCCTATACTTCCGCCAATCCCGTCACTGGTAAAAGAAAGTTACTGTTTTTAATTCACCTTTAACGATGCACCACCTTACAGCTGGCTTTATCCAGACCGTCTCAATCTTTCAAGAGATTTAATCACTACTTAAATCCAGTCCAGTACTTAAGTCCAACATTCAATTTAGTATTGGAAGATTTTTACCATCGACAGAAAACAAAGTCTAAATGCACTTCATATCATTCAAATTATAAATGTTAATATTAAAAAGAAACGTTGGCACGATAAAGAAAATGTTTTTCTGATAGCTACAACACACCAGACCGTATCTCACGATGTCTGAATTATTATCAATTAACGGTCACTAATCTCTACACATTAAAAAGAAAAATGTGACGAAATATAGAAATAATCCAGGTTACCGTTAGTGAGGGTGAAAAAGTACACACGTAACATACACATAAACAACGAGAAATGCAAAAATTCACATTTCACTAATTGTTTTAGTGTGTTTAGGCTCAACAACCGTGTGATAATCTGTATCGCGAGTGAAAGCATGGAATTCTGCATAAGGAATATGATGACCAGTCATTTAAGCCGGGAACACACCCGATGCAACGTCATGCGACGCTACCTCATGCTACCCGACACAAATCCAAAGTCAATTTTACTATAAGATTGTATTACATCCCGTGAACATCTGCCCGATGGTACGCTACGCTAACCTACCCGACGCTCTGCGTTCCCCACTGTCCAGATTTTCGTCGGTTCGCATCGAGTACAATCGAAGACAAAAGAACCGGACACTTATATTTTCATTCAAACTACATGTATTATCGTCATTATGTTAATTACAACATACTTATTTTAATATAAACCAAATTAACCGAGATCATAAATTCATTACATTTTGTTTAAAAAAAATAACGTTAATGGTTTGGTAGACAATTGGTCAAAAAACCGGAATACCAGTTTTTGATATAATGAATTTAACTAACAATTTGTTACACGGTTTTGCTCATAAAATTTAACGAACCACTTATTTCATGTTTTCGCTCATAAACTTTCACCATTTTTGTAAAGTAGAACAGGATATTTTGTGTGGTTTATTTCAAACTAAGTATATGTAATTTCATTTTTATATTAATTACGACATGCAAGCCAAATTAAACGAGATCAAAACGTTATAAGTTTTAAAAAAAAATTATTTAATTATGACGGAATTTATTTAGGAAATTGATCAAAATACCGGAATAACTTTATTTAAAACAATTAAGTTTAACAAACAATTTATTACATGGTTGTGCTCATAAAATTTAACGAACAATTTATTACGTTAAAATTGTATTGTGATAGTGAATATTGTGATACACGTTGTACGTTGCGTGCACTTGACATGCACGCCCTACCACAACGTGGTACGCAACGCTTAGCGTCGCATTGGGAAGCTTGTGTTTCCGGCTTGACTTACAGATGGAATATTTTTCAAAAATACCGTCATCTCAGAAGTTGGCCTCTACTGTTGTGAACTCACGTAAAATAATAAATAATAAAAAAAAAATTATTTCATATTTTTGGTCATAACTTGCAGTATTTTCGTCAAGTAGCGTCAGAACAGGACCCTCCTATTTTTACAGTTTGTTTCAATCTATGGACACGTAATTTTGTCGTTATATTAATTGCATCATGCTTATTTTAACACAAACCAAATCAAACGAAATTAAAAGTTTATGAATTTTTATAAAAAATATTTAATTATGATGGTTAGGCGGAAATTTACCTAATGGCCTTATTTAAAACAATTAAATTTAACTAACAATTTGTCTGATGGCTTTGTTCAAAACAATGCGTTAAGAACAAAAGAGAAGTTGCGATTGTGATATTAATTTGTGACACACGCTGTTTGACTGTACGTGGCGTGCACTTGACTTCGCATAGATGAACACACACTGGCAAAACGTGACAAGGCGTCGAGTAGCATCGGCTAGCGTCGCACGATGTAGCATCGAGTAAGGTCGACCCAATGCAATTTATCACCTTGTAAATGATTCTTGTAAATAAGAATCCGAAAAAATTTCGTATTTAAATAATAAATAAAAGTGTCTTATACTAATAATAATGTGTAGAGGTTAGTGACCGTTAATCGATAATTATTCAGATATCGTGAGATGCGGTCGGGTGTGATGTAGGTTTCAGAAAAAAAATTTCTTTATCGTGCCAACGTTTCGATCTTTATTGAGATCATCTTCAAGACCTGCGATTTACAAACATTTATACTTCCTTCCCCACCCCTTCAAAATCCAACTTATTTAAACATAAGCAAAATCTCACTGGCACTCCCAACAAGACACGCAATAATACCACAAGTACACAGAAGACAAACATTTTGGTGAGTAGAAATACTTTGAATGAGTACAAAATATATGTTGCATTGTATAAATTCACTTTTCCACATCCTAAATGTGTTTGTTAACTGAAAACAATCTTTGTTAATCCCAGGCCCTGAAGATGATCTCAATAAAAGTTCGAAACGTTGGCACGATAAAGAAAATGTTTTTCTGAAACCTACATCACACCAGACTGCATCTCACGATATCTGAATAACTAATAATAATAATTTGCCTGAACAAAATTGTTTGATTGCAAAAAAGGATGGGAAAATGGGAGCTGTTACAGAACATTGGTTAACAGACAGGCTTTTCATTTATGTATCTGGTGGCAAACGTACGTCTGCGGGTTATGCAGTGCGCTGTCCAAGTTCCAGAAATCTGCCATGTGTATGTTTTACATATTCGCCCGATTTTTTTCACTCTCATATCTCGACTTCCTCTTACGGCGGGCTTTTGAAATTTGAAACATAAATTAAGCTTATGTTGTAAGGGGAGAATTTCAAAATTTTGCACTGGCTGAACAACTGATTCACATCACGTCTACATAAAAATTTGATATACAAACGTAGGTAGGTCTTGGATTTTAAATCAAAATAAGAATTTTAAAAATCGCAAATTCCCCACAATTAGTTCCGCTTTACTGCCCTTAACACTTTTCGTATAAGTAGAAATGTGATATTTGGTACAAAGGTAGGTTTTATACTTGACATGCATTATGTTTAAATAATTTCGACGCCGGAAAATGAAAGATCGTACTTGGGTATTTGTTCGTGGCCCAAACTCTCAGCTGGTGATTATATTTTCAGCTGGTCAACAGATACCCAAACGATCATACAAGAGAAAATGTATACGACGTGCATAATGGCTCTTGTGTCTCGAAAAAATACCAAATAGATTACCTACATAAAAGTGTGATAACTCAACAAAACCCTCATCTTGAAAGCCAAGTCCCAGACACCCCTCAAAAATTAGCCTGTCAATGTCTTGATATCTGCACTGTAGTCGATAATCCGTTCTTTTTGAATCTATGACGTGAGAGAACTCAAAATAAAAGAGAAAAGTTCCAGACTCCCTCTCAAAAAAGTCAGCCTGAGTAGTCTGAATCATTAATGAGGACACTGGAACTATTTTCTTTTAGAAAAGATAAATGATGGAGTGAGTGTGGTGTTCAATACTTTTTCTAAAGATATTTCCCACTCACAGTAAGTTGTTAATTAATAATTAATATTAAGACATAATTAAAATTGAAATGACAGTTATACCAAACCAGTACAACAAATGTAATCAGTGTCATACAACGTTTCATCGAATCTTTTTTAGAAATATATTTCCTACACACAGAAAGTTGTTTTGCAACGACCCGGATTTCGAGCCTTTTACATCATCATCAGGTTGAAGGACTTCTACAACCACGTTTCTCGGCATGAATTGCCAAATTGAAACCGCTGATACCTCCACCAACGCGACGTTCCAATTATCAGGTGATTTTTTTTTTTTTGATGATGATGTAAAAGGCTCGAATCCGGTCGTTCCAAAACAACTTACTGTGAGTAGTAACTATCCTTTTAAAACTATTTTCTTTTCTTCTGAATTCTCTACCTTCCATTCACCAACTTTGCCTGTGTGGGAACACATCGTCATGTCCATTCAGAAACTGGCCAGTTTTTAAGCGATAAAAATAAAAGAAAAATGTTGCACATGAAGAAGGAGTGAAATAAGGTTGCCCACTATATGGGTGTATCATACTTTGATATGCTGACATTTTTTTCATAAATGTTTAAACGATGTGACATATAAATGCATTAACGTTAAATTTCCCGTTTTATGTTGTACGTACAAATTATAACCGGTTATTTTTTAAATAGTTAACGACGTCGGAGGATAACTGGCAATCCATCATCTTCAACACCTTCGACGTAAAGAGTGAGAAAAATAAATTATCGTCAGGGGGAGGGAAAATTCTTGAAAAATCTTGGGTTACATAATGTTCGTGTCGTTGGCAGACTGATGAATGAAGTTAATCAAAGCACGATCAATCAACCTGCGCTGTCTTTGACACCAATCAATGTATTAAAACAACATCGGGTTTTGCTCACTCTTTCACGCTCGACGAGATAAATCACAACATTGAAACAAAGGTATAACTCGCCCCAAAATGAATTGAAACGTTTCTGGGTTTTTTTTTTTACAATTTATAACTTAATCCAAATGGTTTCGAACCATTGGAGAGCATCTACGTTTTATGAATGATCAAATCTCAACTTCTCTCGCCATCAACTGTACCAGAAATAAATTGATAATAAAATATTCAAGCAGAATCGTAATTCTAAACCTTCCTGACAAATATCGCTGAATACAAACCTTTTGAAAGGACGTTGAAATTGGTTAAAAATGAAAAATGAATTAATAATATAGAAGAAATTTAAAAATATCACCATTTTATTGCAATATTTATTATCAACAAATAACTAGGCCTCATGAAATATTGCTTCATAAATTAAAACACTGAAATTGTGCAACATTCATTCTACTCAACCGAAATTAAGTTGTAGTATGTTTTTTTTCTGGCCATGGCGTGAAAATGATCGACTAAATATTAAAAGCAGTGTGTAGAGATTAGTGGCCGTTAATCGATAATTATTCAGATATCGTGAGATGCGGTCTGTTGTGATGTAGGTTTCGGAAAAAGATTTTCTTAATCGTGCCAATGTTTCGACCTTTATTGAGATCATCTTCAGGGCTCAAAGTGTGTACTTGGGCCATTGTTGCGTGTCGTGTTGACAATGCATTTGTGAGGCAATTTGGCACGATAAAGAAAATGTTTTTCTGAAACCTACATCACACCAGACAGCATCTCACGATATCTAAATAATTAACAAACAAACCACCGAGAATGTGTTAAAGCTAGGCAACAAATAATAATTGTTTTTCTAGAGTTTTATAATAAAATAAATAATTAATCCGGGAGTTTTAATTTTCGTTAAAAAAACTTATGTAAAATAACTTTTAATCTATTATATGTGGTGGTCTATTGACCAAATTATTTCTTTCAATTAATTATTCGTTTTATGTAAGGTTTTGATTGAAATGAAAATGCTAGTACAACAGTCATTTTACTTACAGATAGCAAATTAGTTCGTTGGTCGGGTACATGAAGGGTGTCTTTTAAGGTTATTTTTAGTTTCGCTGAACACATCAGATTGAAATGAGGCGTTCCGACAGATTTTATTGTCGTGGGGCAGTTATTTGCCAATTTCAGTTCCAAATCTCTGGCTTTGTTATTTAATTCGATGGAATCGCAAGGTTTGCTACTTAAGTGTGAGGTTGGGCCGCTGTCCAGGCACCATTTATGCTGGCTGTGGTCTACATCGATTTGTGATTCGATCCATGCACACAATAAGGCATCTTCGACATGTTTTGCTGAACTTTGTTTATCTTTTCCGAACTTAGTTCTACAATCCGAAGCCGTATGTCCAAATTTTCAACAGCGGTGGCATTGAAATTTGAATGGCTGCTTGGCACTGGTTTGATTTATTTGTTGAGTATAGAGCGTTCTGAGGTGTTTCTCGTCCTGCATTATTTCTTGCATCGCTTTCTTCTATTAATTTTATTCTTAGCGAATCTGGGTCGGGAAGTTGGTCCGTGACTCAATAGCGCATCTGAAATTTTCGAAACTAGCTGGAAGACTATTAAGTAACATTATTGTGAGGTCAGGATTGATGTTGGTATGGTATGGTATAGTATGGTGGAAAAGGATGCTAAGAGGCGGGGTTTGTACACCCCAGGCACTGCAGCCGTCTGGCTTATTGTACCTTCCTGGTTCTTTAGTTTAGTCAATAGACTCGATCCTTTTTCTCAGAAGTATCAAGCCATTGACTGTTATTGCTGTAATGTGGTTCTCTGAGTCATTTTTGTACGTTAGGTTGAACCTCCATTGAGCTGTTGCTTCGCACTCGACGATGATATGAGTGGCTGTTTCCTCCTCCTCATTACATAATCTGCAAATGGTATCATCATTGTATATGCCCAAGTTGTGCAGATGCTTCCTTAGATGCCAGTGGCCAGTTAGTAGTTCCACCATTCCTCTGAGTTTTGCCCTCTCCAATTGTAGTAGTGTTTTTGCTAGTTTTGGTGAGGGTTGTTCCATCATACGTTCACTATGTCTAGCACCATTAGAGTTTATCAATTTCTCTTTTTGACTTGCTTGGATCCATTCTGCGACGGAATATTCTATGTTTGTTTTTGATATCCCAAGGATAGGTTCGGGGCCTATGTATGGTCTTGCGGATCCTCCTCTGGCCAGTCTGTCTGCTTCTTCATTACCCAAAATTCCCCTGTGCCCTGGCACCCAGGATACCGTCAGGTTGTTATGTTTCCCCAGGTTTTGGAGTCTTTCGATGCATTCACTGACTAGTTTTGATGTAATTCTTTTGCATGCCTTAATAGTCTGATCTTATGAGGATTTTTTTGTCAGTGTAACCTCTTTTAAGATTTTCCAGGGCATTGACGACCATCGATGGCATGTACTTCTTCTTGAAAGACCGAGGTATACTTCCCTAATGAGTTTGATTGCTCATATTTTGGGCTTGTAGAGAAAACACCTGATCTGGTTTCTTCATTTGTTTTGGAGCCATCCGTATGCCATGTCATTGTATCCGATGTTCTCCTGTGTTCTTCCTCTCCTCTATTGTCTGTTGAGACTTTATAGGAGGTTATGAAGATTGTTTCCGGGAGGATTGATGTTGACTTTCATCTTACCGAGTTTATCGACCGCGTCGAAAAACTTCCGTAAATATTCGCGAATGTCGTCTTTTTCTTGCATTTTTGCAATTTTAGTTGTTTCAATAGTGTTGCCTTTCGCTCCGGGCCTTTAGATTGATAAGTATCTTATAATTTTAACCAACCATCACACGCAGTAGTACAGTTTTTGATTATTTTAAGTTCGGAAGGATCTATGCTCAAGATAATATCGGACTTGGCTTTGTTGTTCTTTAGCCAATGATCCAAATCCTTTTTGGTCATCCCGTTGATTTGAATCTCCGGTAATACAACACCAGTAATAGTTTTTGATTAGGACAGCCCCCATTTGTATCTTCCATGTCATAATTATCTTTCTATCGAAAATTAATTGTAAGTTGAAATAAAAAATAATGACTTCAAGAAACCGTATCACTTGAGTTGACGACTTCACCTAAATTAGGAGAGAGATGAGACAACACATTAAAAACTGGGCCCATTATTACATGCCATTTTTTGAAATGATTTGAATTTTTTGTATTACTCTTAGGAAAGCAATAATTGTTAAAATGTAGTTTTAAAAGTCATTAATATTTTTCAGTTAATGCCAGTCGCATCACAAGGATTATCTGCACGGTAAATGTTTTCATTAACCACTAACGTTGAGCTTTGTTAATTAACGCTAATTTCCAAGGCATTCTTCCGTTCCCGTGGCCAGTTTAACGCGATTAATTTATTCTCAGACGAAACTAAAGACCCCTCCCGACGAGTAAATCTGGAGAGAGAGAGAGAGAGAGAGAGAGAGAGAAAGTGAGAGAGAGTGAGTGAGAAAGAGAGCAACACCCTCTTCCGCTGTTTTTGAAAGGCCCCGAGGAAAAAAAATGAGATTGAAAAGAAGAAGGTCTAAGCAATTAGAGTCGGTTGTTCAGAGGCCTTCCTCAATCTTTGTCTTGTCAATTCACCCCGTTCCGCTTCCACAATCTGGCCACTTCAAAGCCATTTTTTCCGTAATTCGTCCGTTTTCGAACGAAATGCCAGGCCGTTTCCCTTTTCGCTAAAAAGGAACAACACGCTAAACTATTTACCAAAAGAAAATGAAACTTAGACGTTTCCTTTTTTTTTCAAAGTCCGTGTATCATTGTAATGTGGTGAGACTAGTATGTCCTATTGAAAATAATGAGATGTGAGTTTGAGTATAATCAGTGTCACTGCATGATCTGTGCTGGAGTGACTGAAAGTGACTTCCACCCTTGCCTGTTCCCTCTTGTTACATTTTCCTTCCTGACTTTCATTCCAGAGAAGAATTAATTTTCCAGAATTCGATTTTATATGTGTACAACCTTTAATTCGTAAAAGATTAAGTTATGATGTTACAATATTTTATTAGCTGTGAAGAAAAATTCTTGAATTGATATAAACAATGGACATTATAGAAGATGTTTATAAATATGTAATTACAAAACAATCCAGTTAGGACAATTTAAAAAAAAATATTGATGAAGTGATGAGGTCACATAAGCACGTTATTTGTGTACTTAAATTAATTCTATAACTTTACAGACCTTTTACATATTAAGATCTGTAATATTTGATGTAAACAGACCTAAAGGCAAAAATGTAATTTGACATAAGTCCTTTGTCTCACCCAATCTGTAGAGAGATCAAATTTATGTCAGTTGATTCGGCACATATGCTTACAAATTTCATATTTATTTATATTTTTTAAAAATGTACATACGATAAAAAAATACTAATTAGCTAACTTTCTTGAAATGAAAATAAGCTCAGATGTCATGCCATGTCTCGCCATCATCATAAATTTTACAATTTTCAAACATATTACTGATGAAATTTAATTTATTTTCAAGAACGGGACATTATGAATGTTTTATGTTGTTTTGATTGTTCCCTGGGAGAAAGTTGAATTTAAGGAAACATGGACATACGACCCATATGTACCAACCGATCTTTGTAGAGATTTGTGTAGAGATTAGTGACCGTTAATCGATAATTATTCAGATATCGTGAGATGCGCTCTGGTGTGATGAGGTTTCAGAAAAACATTTTCTTTATCGTGCCAACGTTTCGATCTTTATTGAGATCATCTTCAGGGCTCAAAGTGTTTGTCTTCTTTTACTTGTGCCACTCTTGCGTGTCGTGGTGAGACAAACACTACCAGCCCTAAAACCCTAAATCTAAATTAGAAAAAGATTTGTCAACCATACGACTGGTGGAGGAAACTGTTGAACTTATCGATAGGATAACTTCTAGGTATGAGAACAGGGTAACCCTCATTTGGATACCAGCACATAAAGGACACCATGGCAATGAAGAGGCGGATGGCTTGGCCAAAGAAGGCTCTAATACTGCGTTTGTCGGGCAACAACCCGTATTACCTCACCCTATGAGGACAGCGAAAGAGAGCATCAATAACTAGGGCATGAAACGATTCCTTATGGAGTGGAATTTACCCCCGGACACAGGCAATCAAAAGAGTTTGTTCAGGCGATCAAACCAGCTGAATCGAAATGCTTTTTTCTCACTCAAGGAAGGGAATTAGGTGACTGATAGGTGTTCTGACGGGCCACTGCCCGCTGAGAAGAAGCCTCTTTATAATGGGTATCCTACCAGATCCCTTTTCCTGCTTCTGCGAAATAAAAGAAGAAACGGCAAAGCACTACCTCGCAGAATGTGAAAGGATGCTAGGTCTAAATCTTTGAAGGAGAGGACATCTCCAAATCACTCCCAGAGATAAAACGGTCCAAAATAAAGGGGATTGTGAACAAGTCCCGGACCTGCTAGGGATGGGGTACGAGTCGGCACTGGCATTAACCTCCTAGGGTCTTGGTCGCCCACCCTGCATAATATATATAATTATTCAAGAACGCCATTATTCCCGACACCAGCTTCATAAAATGCGATAGCGTTTCGGTCTCAAAAAAGTATGACTTTGTTGTGGGCGGCCAAGTAAGTCCGGGGTCACCTTGTGTTGCAACAACGGAAGCATGGCAGCCGTCACTCCATCGCACTCCAGATGGTGATCCGCAGTCTGAGGAGGCCCCCGATTGCAAGAACAAGCTGGGTCGGGGTTCATACTAAAGCGGAAGAGATACACCGCCAGTTTTCCAGTCCTGTCAGGATTTGAGTAAGCCTGTAATTCATTCGTAGGTGGGTCTTGTGTAAGCGGCATGAAAGATTTCCCCGCCGGACAAACGTCCCTGGATAAAGTTGTACCTAATTTCTTCCCTTCTAGCCAAGCTGTGTGTGTTTGCGTAATTTATTAATTTCATTCAGAATCATATTAAATTAATTAAATTTTACTAAAAGATTTTGGCAAAGTGGAGTGAACAGTCATTTCTTGCCCACTTCTATATCGTTTCTCTTGAAAAGGTTGATATTTCTTCGATTTTCCGACGCAAGTGGAATTACCAACCCGAGCTGGCAGAGTCCATTCTTTTGTGACGAAATATTAACACCATAACTTTCATGATGTTTTCATTGAGTTGTAAATGGATATTTAAAACATTATTCAAGTATAATAAAGTTTAAAGATGTGAGTTCTCCATGTTGCCTGCGGTGTGGTGAAGCTGCAATCGGGTGGTAAACTTTCAAATAGATTACACGACATTTGAAAAATGGCAAAAAGGTGGGGTAGAGGCGGGAAGTTGGTGTCCGAGTGGATCGAAGACACGATAGCTCAAGTGGAAGAGCAGCGGCGTATTTAGCCGAAGCTCGTGGGTTCGAATCCCGCTCGTGCCATTGACTTTTTTACCTCAACCAATACCTTGCATAAAGATTAATTTATTCTAAATTCACTTATGGCAAATAATATATTTTAAACCATTTCTTTAGTACGATTTTAAAAAAAGCAACGTGTTGATAATAAATTAGAAAACTTGTTTGTGCCGGATACAAACAAAAATCATAAACCGGAGTTCAATTGAAATCCATAATTTCCGTGCCTTTTTCCGGCCGGAAAACGATTCCATATCGACTGGCTGATATATGCTTTTCATCTCACGTCATAACTTAGCGCCGGCCGTGAAGGCTACGTGTTTGTAGCCGGGTCTATAACCAGCATGTGTTACCTCCGTTCACTCTCTCAACTGCCATAAATTCCAAACCCTTTCAGTATTCATTTCACAAATAACGAAGCGAGAGGGCGAGCCCACCCCCGAGCCATCTCTTGACTGAAGGGCGAACTACAAGAACCAAAGAAAGCACGTTGCTAAAAAAAAGTTCTTTTTTACAACGATTTCAAAAGTCACGAAATATCTTATTCATTTAATAACAAAATGAACTTTGGATACACTAGCATTTTTACATCATAATATTTACTGAAAAATAAATTCTAAAAATATGATTATTTGGCGATCGTGAGATGCGGTCTGGTGTGACGTAGGTTTTAGAAAAACATTATCTTTATCCTGCCAACGTTTCGAACCTTATTGAGATCATCTTCAGTACCCGGGATTTAAAAACATTTATTAAATTTTACAAACACACGTAGGATGGAAAACATGATTTTATGCAATGCCTCAAATTGAAAAAAATGAATTCATATAATTCTAAAAAAAATTAGACACAACAATCAACTTATTCAAAGCTACAAATTTTTAGATTAAAAAAAGAATTTATACAATGATTTTGTTGAAATTGTATCTAAAATTTTCTAGTATTGAATATGGTAATTTTTTGAATATAAATTTTTTTGGAAATGTATAAATTCATTTTTTTAATAAAAAATTTGTAGCATTTGTAAATAATTCATTATATAACATCCTACATGTTTCATCTTCAGGGCAAAGGATTTACAAACATTGTTTGAATTTTACAAATATATGTAGGATGTTAGAAAAAATGTGAATTTACACAACGCTAGGAAATTTTAGAATTTATTCAAATGCTAAACAGCTTTAGATTTAAAAAAGGATGTATTTATACAATGCTAGAAAATTTTAGATTCAATCAAAGATTCGTACTCATTCTACACGGAAAACAAGGACTTTGGGTGAGTATGAATATTTGTATGTATTGTGTACAATATATAAAAATGAATACCAACGCGCCGACATATACATATACGTATATATCATATACGCCAACATTGTTGCTTCAAACAGAACGAAATTTGTTCAGTTTTTTTAAAATAATTAGTGTCATCATTTATCAAGCCTCACTTTAGTTAAATTTTCAACCGATTAAGATTTTAAAAACTCCCCTTTGATTTTTGTATTGATGAATTATCAGAAAAAAAAATGTTTTTTTTTTAATCACGGGTAAACCAAATAAATTAAATTTTGGCTATAATCACATCGAAAAAGTGAAATGTTGTGCTCAATCATCTTTTTAATGATTTACTGGACCATTAAACCGAGTTGATATCTAACATTGTTTATAAAGTTAGGAGGGTGGCGTCAGCTGGTGAAATTTACGATGACAGCTACATCGCTTACTAGAAAGGGGTGATGATGATAGACAACGATGAGTAAGTGAAGATGGTAAAGCTCTTGGTAAAACAAATAGCATTTACGTAGCATAAATATTTTCAACTCAAGTGGATTTATTTCAAAAATTTTTATGGTTCATTCGGCAATTCGTTTGCTTTCAGAACTTGTAAACCTCCGAGATTTCTTTAAACGTTATTTTCTAATTGAAATCACGGAGGAGGAATCTACGCCGGATTTGTTCAAATTGGACAAATGAATATTCAAGAGCGAGAGTAAAGAGAAAAAGAGAGAGAGAGAGAGAGAGTGAGAGAAAGAGGGAGTGTGAGAGGAGGGGAGAGAGATGAAAGCAAATATTTGATAAGAAAGTCAGCAAGGCGGAGGGCCGATATGCAGAATTCATAGAGGAGGTAGGAGGCTCGAGAAAAGAGGAAATTAGAACGGAGATATTGGAGGCCCTTGATTGGATATAGGATTTCCCATGTTGGAGATTTCACGCCGACTAGCAACCCCTTTCCCAACTACTTAAACTTACATCCTCTCACTTCCTGCTGACTCGGAATTAAAATCCGGTTTTAAAAAGTAACCCCTGGATTACGGAGGGATTTCCCGACTATTCACCACTCACCTTCTTCTTTTTTATTTACTTTTTTTCTCCTCGCCTCTCTTATATGAAAAGCTGGCTGTTAACATCCTTCTACAACCTTTGTATTTAATTTATTATTAATTTTTAATTTCTTATTTGAACGTGTGTGGTGTTTAGTGACCCTTAGTCAGTGATTATTCGGAGATCGTGAGATGCGGTCTGGTGGGGCGTAGGTTTTAGAAAAACATTTTCTTTATCTTGCCAATGTTTCAAACTTTTGTGAGATCATTTTCTCAACACGATAGACAAAAATGACACTTTTACACGGAAAACAAACACTTTGAGCGTTGAAGATGATGTCAATGAAGATCGAATCGTTGACACAATAAAGAAAATGTTTTTCTAAAACCTACGTCACACCAGACCGCGTCTCACGATCTCAGAATAATCTAATTTGAATTTCGGGTGTTTCAAATTTAATAACAAATTTCCACTGTTATAAAGCAAGGTTAACTATTTATTTTTTTAGACTATATTTCACAAAATACATCATCACTTTACAGATATAGTATCTCTCTTCTTGAAGCATCTGTTAAACATAACTGCCCTTAGCCACAGTCAGTTCGTACTTGAGTATCAAGAGAAGAAAAGACACAGCAAGGCTTAGAAATAAATTTCGTTGAGTATAATGTCGGCCTTCAGGATGAATAGTAATAACAAATAGATAAACCACCACAAACATAAAGTATTCTGTTCGGCTACTTACCTTCCCTAATATACTTCATTTCGATTTTAAATTAAAAATTTAATAATTGTATATCTCCCCATAATGGGCCAATTGGTACTTTAAGAAAACTAAAAGTGTTAATTCCTCTCAGTGTGATGATTTAATTTTCACGATTAGTTATGTTTCTTAATTAGTTCATTAAAAATTAAACACCAAAAACCTGCATAAAGACGCCCATGTTGAAGAAAAGAAAAACATCCATTGGAACACATTATTTGCTTTAAATAGGTAATTGTTTCCTTTTACGTTTGTTTTAACAACATTTGTCATAATTCACTACTTTGGTGGTCCGCTTGACCAATTAAATAAATGACAATTAATTATGGTTTTTAATTGAGATTTAAAAAGTCAATGGCACGAGCGGGATTCGAACCCACGATCTTCAGCTAGATACGTCGTTGTTGTACCACTTGAGCTTTCATGACCTCGATCCCTCATTAACTAATAAGGTTGGTCACAATAGCTCCAGTGGTAGAGCAGGAGCGTATCTAGGCGGAGATCGTGGGTTCGAATCCCACTCGTGCCGTTGACTTTTTTTCATCTAAACTCAAAGCCTTAATTATTTGTCATAATATTTGTTATATAATATGAACTTCCACAAAAAAAATTTTTGAAAATTGCTTTAACCGTTGCGCCCGCTGGCACACAGTAGTCCAAATGGTCCACAGAAACCTGCAAGTATGTACAATTACCTATATTTTATTCAGGATAATAAGACTTAACATGTTAACATGGTAAATTGTGGAGATTGGCGCGTTGCGTTGTGAGAATCCGTATGAGCCGTCCATCAAGGTGGCAACGCGATCACAGGCGATTTGGCTTTCATAAAGTCAAAAGGGACTCGAAACCGGCATAGTTCTTAATCAACTATCCTATATTGATTTTATATGGTGCACGAATTTTTCTTTATATTATTATTTTCATCGGAAGTTTTTTAATTATTTCGTTTGGGTACGGGGCAATGTCTTTACATATTTCGTGTTGTCCTTTTTATTTTGGAATTTTTTATTATTAACTAATTTTAAAGATAATTGGGGAATGTACCGAGGTGTTTAATTCAAGGAGGTGTTCTTTGCCTGTGAATGATATTTCATTTTAAAGTGAGGCGAGAATTCAATTCAAATTCATAATTCCTAGAAATAAATAAAAATATTGATCATTTTTTATACGTTTTGTTTTCGCGAACCCCTTAAATAGGAGGAGCCGACATGGTGTCTCTCCGCAGTTTTGAAAGTTTTGAATCCAGAGGCCAACTTAAACCGGGAATAAACTTACCCGATGCAACCCCATGCAACGCTTCTCTACGTAAATCCAAAGTCAATTTTACCATAAGATTGTATTACATCCCGTGAACATCTGCCCGATGGTACGCTACGCTAACCTACCCGACGCTCGCGATCCCCACTGCCCAGATTTTCGCCGGTTCGCATCGAGTACAGTCGAAGACAAAAAAACCGGACACTCATATTTTTATACAAACTACATGTATTATCGTCATTATGTTAATTGCAACACACTTATTTTAATATAAACCAAATTAACCGAGATCATAAATTCATTAGTTTTTTTTTTATTTAATCGTTTGTTAGAAAATTGATCAAAACACCGGAATACCACTTGTTTGTATAATGAATTTAACTAACAATTTTTTTACACGATAAAATTTAGCTAACAATTTATTTCATGGTTTTGCTCATAAAATGACACCATTTTCGTCGATTAGCTTCAGAATAGGACACTCATATTTCTTGTAGTTTATTTCAAACTAAGTATATATAATTTTATTTTTATATTAATTACGACATGCAAGCCAAATTAAACGAGATCAAAACGTTATAAGTTTTTATAAAAATGATTTAATTATGACGGAAATTTATTTAGGAAATTTATCAAAATACCGGCATAAGTTTATTTAAAACAATTAAATTTGACAAACAATTTATTTCATGGCTCATAAAATTTAACTAACGATTTGTTAAGTTGCGATTGTGATAGTGAATGTTGTGATACACGCTGTGGGACTGCACGTGGCGTACGCTTGGCGTCGCATAGATGTGCACACCCTTCCAAAACGTGGCAAGGCCTCCGGTAGCATCGGGTTGTGTCGCTTAGAGTCGCATCGGGCATAAGTGTTTCCGGCTTTACTTACAAATGGAATATATTTCAAAAATACCGTCACCTCAACAGTTGGCCTCTGCTGTTGCGAACTGACGTAAAATATTAAATTAAAAAATATTATTTAATTCTAACATTTCTTCCGTTTTACTTAGTTTATTCTAAATTCATACGTTTAAAAAATTCGGCACTAGCTAGTGAGCTATGCCTGCAGGGCATGAAAAATAGCTTAGGTGCTACGTTTTAGGTTGTTATTACTTTAGCAGTTAGATTTTATGTTATAATACGTATTTAGTAGTTATTAAATTGTATTTGTTCAACAACACTGGACTCTTGAGTTCGTAGTTTAAATACCCTCGTTTAAAAAATTATTGTACAATTATAACTATATTATTTACTAAACGATATTCATTTGTTCGTGTGCAATATTTCAAAAAGGTATGAATACTTCGAGAACGACGACATTATGTAAAAAGCTTAGGAGGACGTAACATCTCGCAATTCATTCCGGTGATGCAAAACGGGAAGGAACGAATTTTTAGAAGACGTCAAAGATATATTTTGAGGATGGTAATTTGAAAATATTTAAAACAAAAGACCGACAGTAAAAGGAAGAAGACAAGGCCGGAACTTCTTCACATAAATTACCATTCCTAAAAATAAAAAAAAAAGCTGGAGACATAAAAAGGAGGGTCGGGCCTTGGATCACCATTAAGAGTGTAGCGGAGAATTAGGCAAACATGGCGAGCGCCGTGCTCCATAAACATGCCAGCTCGGTTCCTTCCTCTATTTAAGAATACAACTAGTCATATATATCAACGTTGGCAGGGTTCACTTGAAAGTAAAGGCCGTCAGCAGACCTAATACAAGCCTGATAGAAAACAAGATGATATATTACTAGGGCATTATACGGTTATTTATTAGATACTGACTGAGTCCCTACGAGCGAGGTAAATCTTAGTGGAAAGAGAGGGGGGGATCCATCCGAACCACTACCACCTAATAAATATTAACTTTGGGGACAAAACGTCCTATTCGTGGCTCGTATTTCATATTATATCTGCCAAACCACTCCCTTAATTATTATAGATAAACTCAACTAACTCACATTTCAAACGCCTATCATTATATCAAAACGTTTAACTACTGAATAACTTACACACTGAACCTTCTGATATCACTTTTACTATAGATATCTTCAACTGGGTAATACTGTTTCTTCTTTCTACAAATCAAATCGTACAAATTACTAAACAAGATGAACGATGGGAAAATGTTTTCAAAAGCAAAGGTATATAATTACATTTAATTATTAAGATATCGTGAGATGCGGTCTGGTGTGAGGTAGGTTTAAGAAAAACATCTTGCCAACGTTTCGACCTTCATTGAGATCATCTTCAGGTCTCGAAGTTTTTGTCTTCTGTGTAATTGTGCCATTCTGGCGTGTTGTGTTGAGAGTGAGTCATATTTAGTAATTATTGATAGATATAATTATATTTAAACAAATAAATACAAGCATGCGTAGAACAGCATGTTTACCCTCAGGTTTTTGAAACATTACCAACACATTGTTTCTCTTTGTCGGCTCTTTTCACCTCAATGGCTCAAACTTATTCAAAATTGTCTCTTCTATACCCACTTCCTTCCCCACCACTTCAAAATCCAACATATATAAACATGAAACAGTAAAATCTCACTGGCATCCTCAACACGACATGGCACAATTACACAGAAGACAAACATTTTGAGTGAGTAGAAATACATTGATGGAATATAAAATATAATTTTTTGCATTGTATAAATTCACTTTTCCAAATTCAATATGTATTTTCTAAATGTAAACTATGTTTGTAAATCCCAGACCCTGAAGATGATCTCAATAAAAGATCGAAACGTTGGTACGATAAAGAAAATGTTTTTCTGATACCTACATCACACCAGACCGCATCTCACGATATCTGAATAATTATCCATTAGCGGTCACTAATCTCTACACAAATTTGAGAATTCACTCGTGTATATATTATATATAACTTTTTTTGTTAAATTGGATTTTTTATAAATATTTAACATTAAAATCATAAAGTTTAATTTTTCAAATATATTTCTTTCGAGGTGATGATTCGATAAATGTTGCATTACATTTACTACTTAGTCGATTGGACAATATTTGTTGGGATAGTAAAATAAAGATTTATAATAAAGGAAAGAAAAGAACAAACTTATGGTTTGGTATACTGTATAAAAAAAGAAACCGCTCACTGGAGGTCGTCTCGCGAGGTTGGAGCCCCCGCTTCAACGCCGCCCTACGAGAAATAAGGAAAATTTTGGAAAACGGTAAAGGAAAATTGAAGGGCGGAGTGAGAAGTGCTGACGGGAGAGGTTGTAAAGGAGGAAAGAGGGGGTGAGCTCGAGCTGAGGTTTTTTCTTTTCCTACTAAATCCTTACCGAGACACAGAAAAATCCAAAGTTATTAGAAAATGATGAAGGTAGAGGTGGAGAGTTTATTTCGCTAATAATATTAATTTCTTATATTTCCTGGTCCGATTGACCAAATTCTTTTGAATCAGTCAGTCTTCATGTAAGGCATTGGTGAGATAGAAAAGACAACGTCACGACCGTGATTCGAACCCATGATCTTCGGCTAACTACGCAGCTGCTCTTGAACTTGAGCTATCTTAACTTCAATCCACTCGGACACCAACTTCCCATCTCAACCCCATTTTTTTTATTTTCGCTCCTTTTTGCCATTTTTCAAATGTCGTGTAATCTATTTGATTCTCGGCGAACAAATGAAATGGCCACGGAGAATATTAGTGAAGTATAAATTCTTAGTTTGATATTTAAATTGTTGGCAATGTTCAATTACCAAAGCTTAAATATTCCGATTTGATTTTAGTCTTTTTTGGCCCTCATTGATGGACACCTGCATTTAACTTAACAGCGTAAATTCCCCCTGTTAGTTGTGACCCTGGCAAGACAAATAATAAGGGAAGTCTTATTCATGGAATCCCGCCAAATCTGCATCTCCCCCTCTCAATTTGGAATTATACATTCCCAACAGTGAGTTTTCTAATAGCACTTACCAAACTGAGAGGGAGTTGTATTTATAAATTCAAATCATTTCCAGAAAGAGAGTTCTACATACAGGACATTTCACAGAGGCCCGCCGTCAGAAAGAATTGAAATTCAAATTAGTTTTAACCGTGTTTGACAAAGCGAAATAAAATCAAGGAAGGTCGAGAATTAACATGGAAATGACTGGAGAACAATAGACCCCGGTATAAGATATGTAATTGAGTCTAGAAACCGAGATAAAACTTAAATTAGACCAGAAATCAATTATTCTTCTCTTCTCGAGTACAATCGAATTTTTCTCCTTTTCCACCAAATCATAACGAAGAAGACTCATCACTTTCAGGCACCTCTCCATGTTAAACGAGTCGAACATGCACAGCGTCACTGCATCCCTGGAATTTATGTTCGACATTCTGTAATGTACTTTAACTAAAATCCCTAGTGTCAAAGGTCAAATGAAATGTCAAACCCTCTCATATCGTTAATATAATATTGAAATATAAAACAAAAATTCTTTAACACAGGAAAGACAAACATCTCCGAATCGAGGTCATCCGTTTGTGTTTGCACGGATTATGCATCAAAATGTCAGAGGATAGCGATAGCACCCCGTCATCTTAACATAACGTGGTGAGATTTCCCTTCGTGCCAATACGTATCCCGTTTCTATGAAATTTGTCTGAGGACGAGTTAACGTGAGCAAATAAATTTTCACAATGAACTAGAAAATATCTGAATAAATAAGCCATTTCACCAAAACTTTGACCGGCACGTGCAATTTCTGCACTTGCACAGGTTTCAAAAAGTCACCATTTGATAGCTTTAACATTTATTTATTCAGTCTCCATACGCCCATCTAACTAGATTGGTGTTTTCTTTTAATTTGTCAGTGTTAATAAGTTGTTAAATTACAATTTCAAAAAATGTCTCGTTTATAATTTTTCTAAAAGTGTTTTGTGAATTAATAATCGTTTAAATAATAAAGATTTTAAAAAAAACAGGAGATAGCTTAGGCGTAGACACGTCGCTCATCACGAAAAGGTGCCTGATTGTTTTTTTTTGTTTGTTTTTTTCAGGTTCAGTGATGGTATATCTGCTGACACAAAAAAATTATGAGTGGTCCGAAGCGTTCGATTATGCAAGTGTGTAGAGCTAAGAAAATAAAAACAAACAACTTTTTATACAAAAAATATTTGAAAAAAATAATATTAATAAAATAAGACGAAGGAAACGTGAATTTAAAATCAAAAGTGTGTTGTCTTTTTCTCAAAAAGAGCATGATTCTTGATAAACGACATTTATGATTCTATGCGTGTTGTAAATCGGGTTATTTACATAGCCCTTGAGAAGTTGGCGACTTCTCCTTTCATAAAGTGTTAAGCCCTGAGGTAATCCTCCGGCATGCGGGGGTATTACGTCCTCCCTCCCGTCAACGTCTTAAGAGATCAACCACCGATCAACTTGCTAATTAACTAAAGGAGAGCCCTTTTGCCCTTCCACTAATTCGCGCCGCCCTTCGTAGAACGGGGGGGGGAATAGGTATGCTAAACCGGCAAGACCGAGCAGTCGCGCGGGCCAGACCTTTCGAAAACACGCCTTTTCACGGCAAGGTTTTATTTTTAATTATACTTTTTTTTCTATTCTTTATCTTATATTATTAAATAAAATTATTATTTATTAATTTATTATTCTATTCTTTTATTATGGTTTCAAGTTTTGTGTTATCAACAATTTGATGCAATCGAAAAGGTTCATTGTTTTGTTGTTCAAGAATGTTGTTCATCTACCCAAATTTTATGTATGTTTGTATTTATATACATTATATATATACTTTATGTATGGAAATATCACGTTTAATTTGATTCTAAATAATATATAACAACAAAAAGATTTCATATTAAGTCATCATCATTGAATTTAATTTAACTCTGCGGGCCAACCGAGATAATTTATTTACCTACCGATTACGGAGTGTATGTGGGAATCAGGAAATTGTCGTTTAATAAAGGGGACAATGACTTGAAAGGACAATAAAGCGAAACAAAAGTCTTTAGCGGCGTTGGAAAGCCAACCTTTAAATAATGGAAACTAATCTCACTTTAGCCTCCGGCGCGCTCGTGTTAATAGCCACTTGGGAGCTTAGTCAAGTCTTTGTCTTGGGAGGCGTCAAGTAGCCAAAGGGATTATAAGTCTGGTAACAATGCCCACCGTCCAGAGATTACCTGGAGCAACTCTGAGTAGTAACTGCTCCCGGGGCTTAGCCGCCATTGTCCTCCTTGATAAAGTCTTCCTCATTTACCGGTCATTTGCATTCGAAATGAAACTTTGAGGAGCTTTATCAGCCCTTGATCCAGAATTAAGAAGCGACGGTTTACGTCCCCGGGAGCTAAAGTGTGTTTTTTTAAAAATAACATGCTACAAAATACGAGGTTTCTCTGTCAGACAATTCTGAAATTATAAATTATAATGTGTAACAAAATACCTATATATATATATATATAATTAAAAAAGGCAATGTTAAAATTTTTATTAATCAAAGTGTTCAAGAAACATTTTTTTACTTTCTGTAATTTGTTTCTGATGAAATACTTATTAAGAAAATTATCTTTCTCATTAGACTTAAATGCTACAATGTTATTACAATAATTGTTCAGATATCGTGAAATGCGGTCTGGTGTGATGTAGGTTTGAGAAAAACATTTTCTTTATCGTGCCAACGTTTCAATCTTTACTGAGATCATCTTCAGGGCTCAAAGTGTTTGTCTTACGTGTAATTGTGCCATTCAGAAGACAAACACTTTGAGTGAGTAGACATACTCTGATTGAATATAAAATATATTTTGCATAGTACAAATTCACTTTCCCACATCCTAAATTTATTTATAAATATAAACAATGTTTGTAAATCCCAGGCCCTGAAGATGATCTCAATAAAGTTCGAAACGTTGGCACGATAAAGAAAATGTTTTTCTGATACTTACATCACACCAGACCGCATCTCACGATATCTGAATAATTATCTATTAAGGGTCACTAATCAATGCATTTTATTATTTATTATTAAATTTTACATTGCAACATTGTTAAATACTCGTAATAGTAATGAAGAAACAATGAAATGGAGTAGCGTGTTTAATAATTGATTTTTCCTCTATGTATTGTTTTTACAAAACAATCCATCACAATTCGTGGCATAACGTGCTTACTATAGAGCATACCTTCCCAGTGAGATATTCGCTTTTATTAGAAAACATGTATATAAAATATATGCTAAGATTGGAATTTGTCTGCTACATAGATACTGCTGTTGTATTAAATTTTATCCTATGTGATGGACAAAATTGCGGACGATTTAAGCTACCATTTTGAAATCCCTACTCTCTTTGTTTAATTTAATGTAAAATTTACTTATTTCAATTACTTATGTGCGTTATTGTGTATTATTATAAATGTAGTAATTAATTTAAAAAATTGAAAAAACAAAAGTATTGTATATAAATTTTTTAAGAAATTTCATACCGTATTAGACTATTTTTTGCTTCTAAATTACCGAAGGCAGGGAAACTTTGTATTAATGCAGGAAGTTGTAAAAATGTTTTCTTCTAAAATCAAAATTTCCACTTTAGATTTTTCTTAACAAATTTGAATCCAGGTATGTGTGACTGTCTGTCTCCGGTCAATTCCTTTTAACCTGCAAACCCGGAAACCGTGAAACCAATTTTTATGAAATTTCTCAAGATGGGGCGGGTTTGTTTCTAGATGGTTCCGTGTGAATTCCATAAATCCACACGGCTGTTTCTCGGGAACTTTTAATTAATTATTATTTTGATGTACGGTCTTGGTTGAGTGGATCTAAGCCGCGTTAGTTCAAGTGGTTAGAGCAATGGCATATTGAGTCAAAGGTCATGGGTTCGAATCCCGCTCATAACAGTAACTTTTTCATCTCAACCAAGACTTTACACAAAAAGAATAGTTAAGAGAAAGAAATAGTGGTAAAACTAAAAATTAAATCTGTCAAGTTTATGTTGGAACTGGACGAGGCTAGACGGATGTAAGGTCGTGGTTGAGATGAAAAGTTAATGTCGCGAGCATGATTCGAACTCATGGGCTCAATACGCTGCTGCTCTAACCGCCAGTCAAAGGTCATGGGTTCAAATCCCGCTCATGACACTAACTTTTTCATCTCAACCAAGACCTTACATAAAAAAAATAATTAATTTAAATAAGTAATTTGGTCAATTAGACCTCCGAGTAAGCAAAATAAGAGGTAGGTCGGAAAGGTAAATTTGGGAGTAATATGCATAAAGGTCTCATATTTTATGAATTAAGGGTAAGTTATTTGTTTAAAAAAAATTAAAGCAGAGTTGCTTAAACTTTTAGGGCTTCAAGAGTGATAGGCTGAAGAGGTAATAAGGTAAAGGAGCAACGAATCTGATGAAAGATGGAAAAACGGCAGCAGAAAAAAAATTATATACCAATTTTGATAAAATTTACAGGGATTAGACAAGTTGGTCTCCAGATGTTCACCTATGAATTTCATGACGTTCGTACCGCATGTGAATACAACCGATATTTCTAATGCATCTTATGCAATTTAAAGGGATAATGTTGGGGTTGCTTCATAGATGATCCGCTCTAAATTTTATTAGTACGGGGTAAATGTATGCGCATTTGTATTCACACACAAAATGTAAGGAATCCGTACTGTCCACCCACTTCGCAGACTTTTCTTAAGGGAAATGGCAAATCAACAATTCTCCAAGCTTCTTAACAAACATTTCGATTTGTACAAACATAATTACAATGTCTTCGCCATTAAAAATTCATTGTGCATTGACTGTACCACCAAGTTATTATTATATCAAAATTACGTATCACGTAAAAAATCAAGTAAAAATCTATACATACTTTATAATATACGATGTAAAGTTAAAATCTATTTTTAATAAATCATGTTAATATTAGTATTATTAAATTCCTTGGATTTCGTGGTCCAATCGAACCAAACAACATCTTTCAATTAATTGATTTTTATCCAAGGTATTGGTTGATAAAACTTTTTTATTACAATGAATACATTAGTACCGTATGTAAATGATTATTCGGATATAGTGAGGGCACTCTCAACACTACAGACGAGAATGACACATCTACAAAAAATACTTTGAGCCCTGAAGACGATCTCAATAAAGATCGAAACGTTGGCACCATAAAGGAAATGTTTTTCTAAAACCTAATTCACACCAGTTCGTATCTCACGACCTCTAAATAATCATTAAGTGACGGTCAGTAAACATCACACGTTTATTATAATATTTTCATTTATGGTTTTAACTCAATGTGTGCCCGGGCACTCTCGACACGACACGCAATAATGGCAGAAGTATACAGAAGACAATCACTTTGAGCCCTGAAGATGATCTCCTTTCATTGATCGAAACGTTGGCACTATAAAGAAAATGTTTTTCTGAAATCTACATCACACCAGACCGCATCTCATGATATCTGAATAATTACCGACTAACGGTCACTAATCTCTACACAAAGATCGAAAAAGATGCGGTCTGGGATGACACAAGTTTTAGAGGAACATTTTCTTTATCGTGCCAACGTTTCGATCTGTATTAAGATCATCTTCAGAACCTGAGATTTAAACATATTTTTTAAATTTTACAAACACACGTAGGATGAAAAAAATGATTTTGTGAAATGTTAGAAATTTAAAAAAATGAATTCATACAACTCTAAAAAAAATTAGATAAAAAATTGAACTTATTCAATGCTAGAACCTACCGAATTAACTTTTACCCCCTCGACCCCAATTAAATAAAAGTTGGTTTCTGTCCCCACTGCCTCCTGGTTTGACAGGTCTGCCAGATTTGTTTATAACTATTTTCTCAATGTATATTATGTACAGATAGCAATATATAAAATAAATATCTTTAAAATAAATTCAATGCTAGAAAATTGTAGATAAAAAAAAATTTATATAATGCTTTTTAGGAATTTTTTTCTCTCTTTCTCTGCAATTACCCAGAGTTAGTCGTTCAGTGGCCAAAGTCTATCGGCCCCCTCTCTCTCAATCTTCTGGGATTGTTTATGCTCTGTTTCCAGGAATTACTTTATACAAACCTAGCTATTTTGTATGTTCTGAAGGAAATAAATAATGAAATTAATTTGATGGTGCGAATCATTGAACAGGACTTCAAGTTCCCATCAGTTTATTATAAGATGGTCAGATCAATAATCAGAAACGACTTAACTACGCAGGATTTTGTTATGTTTAAATTTTTTGGACGTTCTCTCTGTCGCGCGTCTGTAAAGTATATCCGAGCTAAGTAGAACTGAGATAAACGATGTAGATGGGAATTTTTTTTTTTGTAATGTGATAAGTGCAAATCTCTCCATTATATTGAAAATCCTATGTCAAAATAGTGTGTTTGATCTTTTTTTTTTTTTTTTTTGTTAACTCTTTAATTTTACTAGTTTCGTTACAGGGTATTTAGCGTTTCTGTATCAGTACACATGATCTAAAATATACTTCATATAATATAGAAAACCATAAAGTATTTTCGATTAAATGAAATAAATATTTTTTGTTGCATAAAAACGCAAAGAGGGTAATCGAGCGTTGGCAGCGGTTAGCGGATTGTGGAGATGGGAGACGTTGCCTCGAGGGTGGGTCTCCCCCGTAAACTCTTGGAGTTTATGCCCTTTAATTTCACCTCCGGCCGCCCTCCTTACGCAAACGGAGTCGTACTCCTCGTCACCTTTACATACATTCGGCCACTATCTCCCAGTCACCAATCTCCGAGATACGACCTCAAGAAGTAACTTACCTCAGGCGGTAAACCCAGAATGTTCCGCCTTTGGGGGAGGGGACGCACACTGAATTTTTTTTCAACTTTTGTTTCATAGTATATATTTTTATCAAATTTTGTTTCATCTGTGAAGAGCTCACCCTTTACAAGTAAAATTAACTGCATGACCGGAAACCTAACGTTTGAATTAAAAAGTAAAATTTGTAAAGGTAAATTTAGTAAGCAATTATTCAAATTTTACGACTATATCATCATGATTGATCAATTGATCTTCAGAAAATCCACCTTCAGAACTGAAGACTAAGATGAACGGAAACTATCAAATTACTGTTGAATTTGTTGACATTAATCGTAAATATGTGCTTATTTACAAATGAAGTGGATTATTTGAAATACAACGAAAATAAAAAAAAATTAATTTTTCTTTAAATATTTTAATTTTTCAAAAGTGTTAAATTTTAAAATTTTTATAAGAAATATATGTTTTGTTTAAGAAAAACTGTTTACACAGGAGTGGATTGAAGTCAAGATAGCTCAAGTGGTAAAGCAGCGGCGTATTTAGCCGAAGGTCCTGAGTTCGAATCCCGCTCCTGACACTGACTTTTTTATCACAACCAATACTTTACGTAAAGATTAATTAATTCAAAAGAATTCGGTCAATCGGACCACGAAGCCTAATGTGTTTACATAGGATTTTTTAAGCGCCAAAAAAAAAATATAATTTACGTACTTTTTCTTTGAACAACTTTTATTTCCTTTTTTCATATTTTTAATACCTTGTTGCTCCACTTCAAGAATTAGATTATTGCTTGAAGTCGATGTTTGTTGTTATTTGAGGGATGGCCTCCCATTCCTTCAAGAGTGCTTATTACAGTTTCCCGAGTCTATGGAAGGTTGTTCCGTCCTAAAGTCCAATACTTTCTAAAAGGGATGTTCCTACTCACAGGAAGTTGTTTTGCAACGATCCGGATTTCGAGCTTTTTAGCTCATCATCAGATTTGAAGGACTTCTACAACAACGTCTCTCGACACGAATTACCAAAGTTTTACTAAGTTAAGAATACTTTGGCAATTCATGCCGAGAGACGTGGTTGTAGAAGTCCTTCAAACCTGATGATGACCTAAAAGGCTCGAAATCCGGATCATTGCAAAATACCTTACTGTGAGTAGGAACTATCCTTCTAAAAAGGATTCAATGAAAGATTGTATGACACAAACTGATTACTGATTTAGTCAAAACTCCGTCATTTATCAGTCCTAAAGTCCATCTTTGAAGTTGATCTTATAAATGTTCTTTGGGATTTAAGACTGGCTAGCTAGCAGGTCGAATACTTCGAATCTGCTAGAATTCGGTATTAGTCAATTTCTCTAAGATCTATCTATCATCGACAAGAACAAATTTCGGGCTCGTTGATTGTACCATAGGCTACACTATTTGTGCTAATAACTGAGATGTCATAGTCTCATTTCGCTATACCAAACTGTGTTCGATTGTTTAAAGAATTTCCAGCTCATACTGTAACTTAACTCCTTAAGTCTTCTGGTAACTGTCGCTCGGTTCAAATCACCATGCGGCATAAAATTTGAATACAATTATCCCGAATTTTCTATGAAATTAGCATCAGATCATATTGAGATCTGTGAACTTTATGCTGTCATTTAGTCATGGAAAACGTATAAAGCCAGAAACATACTTACGCGATGGTACGCCATGCGACGCAAATCCAAGCTCAGATTTTCCATAAGGTTGCATTACCCCCGCTCCCATCTACCCGACGCTCTGCGATCCCCACTGTCCAGATTTTCGTCGGGTAGCATCGAGTACAGTCGAAGACAAAAGAACCGGACACTCATATTTTTATTCAAACTACATGTATTATCGTCGTTATGTTAATTACAACATACTTATTTTAATATAAACCCAATTAACTGTTTATTTAAAAAATGAATTTTGATGGCTTGGTAGAAAATTAAACAAAACACCGGATTTCGATTTTGTGTTATAATGAATTTATCTAACAATTTATTGAACTCACTCCAGCGGTACATATACTAAAATTGGAACAATTTGTAACACGGTTTTGCTCATACAATTTGATTAACAATCTATTTCATAGTTTTTCTCGTAAAATTACACCATTTTATAACGTCGGGTAGCATCAGAACAGGGCACTCATATTTTTTGTAATTTATTTCAAACTAAGTACATGTAATTTTGTCGTTATATTAATTACAGCATGTTATTTTAGTGTAAACCAAATTAAACGAAATCAAAAATGAATGTTTGTATAAACATTGTTTAATTGTAATGATTAGGAGTAACTTTATTTAAAATAATTAAGTTTTAAAACAAATAATTTATTTGATGGTTGTGCTCATAAAGTTTAACAACAATTTATTATCAGATTTTGCTCAAAATAGTGCATTAGGGACACAAGATGCGTTGCGATTGTGATCGTGATTATTGTGATAAACGCTGTGGACTGTACGCGACGTTTACTTGCGTCGAATAGATGTGCAGTGTGCACACCCCACCAAAACGTGGCAAGGCGTCGGGTGGCATCGGGTAAGTGTGCTTCTGGCTTAAGTCTTCGACTGTGTAATCCTTGTTCCATCGAACGTCCTGTAACAGTGTAGAGACTAATTTGCAAATTAGTAATAGAAACCATCATCTAGCCTTAGATTCAAGCCATTCCTTCCAGCCCGGAGATTTAAATACACTTTCTGGCATTTTGAACCTTGATGCCACATTTCTCTGGGTCTCTCCTTTTCAAGCAGCTATAGCAGTTTTCGTCTAGACAATGTATAGCCATAAATTTTTTTTTGAAAAGCTTAATGAAAATTTAAATGATTATGTGAAAAGGAAGAGGGAAATATAATCTGCCTAGTTATAGATCTAAACTAATCAACTATCGACAGACGTAAGAAATGATTTTTTTGCCAATAATTTTCTTTCTTACATCGACAGTATGTACTAAGATTTTTTTATTCTTGTCTGTTTTAAGCATCGAATTGTAACCAGTGTTCTCAGTCTTCGGGTTTTATCGATTAACGTTAGTAGGAGACATTAAATTGATATGAGTTGCGATTTGGAAGCGTTTAAGTTCGGAGAGGATGGTTAAAGTTTAAACAGATTCAACGAAGGGTATATAACTAATTTACGTGTGTTGAACGAGAAGGCTTAGTCTACGTTGTAACCAAAGAGCAGTTAGTCGTCAGTATCGAGGTCTTACCGTGGGGAAGCTCGCATAAACTAAACTGAGGAGGTAAAACCTCGGTAACGAACGGGGAAACTATTTCTCGGATCTGACGTCGGGTTCAACAATAAATAACCTGCGGGCTAATTGGAGTTTGTTGTCTAGTTAGCGATGTGGTCTCCGCACCGCCCCAAAAGACGTGTGTAAATCTACTGCTATGAACTTTGCGGCTCCAGTTGATGCATGTCTTCGCCGGCCCATAGACCAGGACCATTATAATAAATATATAACCCCGGAGCACACCACGACATCAATTACAAAGCGTTGTAATTCATATTAATTGCTTGTGTTTCGACTGACGATGCTCTTCCCAAAGCCAAGTTTGACTCTCCAACTTGAACCACATTTTACCCTTTCGTGAATGATTCGATTCAGTTTAACAATGTCGCATATTACGATTAAGTAGGCAGCGCGAAAAGGAGAAAATAAATTGGATGGGAAAAACTCATATATATCAACTCGCGTTGGTAATACATTTATCTAAATTTCCTAACCTAAAATAAAAACATAATCCCTTAGAGTTTTATCAAATTGTAAGATTTATAGTTGAGATTCGCCGGTTAATGCGCCCGGCGTAGGCTCGTTTATGATCCTGTTACGCTCTTCCACTTATTCTGTTCGTCAGCCGTCTTGATAGTTTGTATGATTTGGGTTGAAGTTGGCGGAAGTCTGATCGTATATGTCAGACCAATCGAGCAAGAAGATACCAAGAAAAACTAAGAAAAACTACTTTTATTGTCTACATACGAAAATAAACATCGCGTCATCGTGTATGTACGTCATCGTTTATCGTTTATTAAAGTGTAATTCTACCGAGAGATTAAATGACCATCGGAGTGCCGATGTTTTTGAAAAAAAAAACCAGCAGATTGGTAAGTATGGCGGGTGCAAATGCAGGACCGAAGAATTCGGTTAAGTACATTTTTAAAACTATAAACAGGAGGTCTAAGCAAAACAAACATATTAAATATTCAATACTGCAGAATTGCTAATAACATGTAACTGTTCAGGGTCCGTTGCACCAACTTGGTTTAAAATCAATTCAGTACTGAGCCGAATTCAACTCAAAAATTGGCGTTTTTCAATTTGTCTTGAACCGCGTTCAAAAGATGATCCTTACCGAAATCTGAACGGCCGTCAAGCGTGAACGGAGATCAGAGCTGAACGGCGTCCAGTTGAAAATTATATAACCTGTATGTTGTTAAAAACGATTCATATTTTGATGCTTTTATTTATAAGTTTTAAATCTAGTAAAAAAGTTTCAAAAATTTAGTAATTTTTGATGTGTGGTAATTAGTGACCGTTAATCGATATTTATTTAGAAATCGTGAGATGCGGTCTGGTGTGATGTAGGTTTCAGAAAAACATTTTCTTTATCGTGCCAACGTTTCGATCTTTATTGAGATTATCTTCAGGGCTCAAAGTGTTCGACTTCTGTGTAATTGTGCCATTCTTTCTTGTCGTGTCCAGAACCCAGAACCGGTAGCGTGGTAGATGTGAGTCGGAGGCTTCTAAACACTTAACAATGGCGGTTGTTCATGAAAAGTGACTGATAATAAAATCAATGAGACTAAGCGGCCCAAGATGACCAGACTGTTTGTTAATCATCATTTACATTTTATCCCTTGAATGATCACTACAACAGACAACAAACAGTGAACTTTCACACAAAAAATTGAAAAAAGTGGCTCGATCAATGTTCTTTTTAATCTGTTTACAGCGTATGAAAGCGATGGTTAGAGATGGGTCTACTCACGATACTACCACCCATCCTGAACCATGCCCCCCATAAGCTTATAAAAGAGTCTTGCCTTCACAAAAATTACACAGACCCAACGATGTAGATACCGAAATGCTCGACCCATCTGGCAGACCAACAGAGCAAAGATGTAACGACCAAATTGCAACTTGCCTCGTAGACCATGAAGAAAAATCGCACCATCTAAAAAGAATTGCCGTGTTTTAGATGCAATACACCTGTTTTGGATAGTAACATGGTCGAATTATTTTGACGCTATTTAGGTTCATTCTTTACTCTGAACAGTTTTTTACAATGAACAACAATGAAAATAAATTTGGTACATCTTTCAAATAGAGAAATCGAATAGAAGGTTCCTTTGATGCCTAGATACTTCATAAGTATATGTGAAAATTTTTTCATGAAATATAGAAAATTTGGTGTGTATGCGATGCTCTTTTTTCGTCAGTAGATGTTTAATACCTGATGAGAGTTGTAAAAAACGGGCATTCTCAACGAATTTGCAAATGAAGTCTTTTGAAGTTGAAGGTGTTTGAAACGTGGCCGTGTTCATCGTTCGTGAAATTCGCGGTCGTACAGGCTCCCTGGAAAGAAGTTGGCCCTAATTATAACCCATTCTTTCCTTTGATCCCTTCTACTTGCCGTTACGTGAAATATTCAAACGTCCAAGGGGGCGGCTACTTGAATTAGGCGGCTTGGTTTGGATAATTACGTTGTCGGCTCCAATTTCAGAAAGCTCGCCCCCTAGAGGCCCTTTGTTCTGACAAGAGACTGATCCCTGGGAAACTTCATCAACATCACTTTTCACCCATCGAACGCAGGGCTCCTCGTCCACTATGCCTGATGTTCAACCTTCGTAGAACAAATCTTTTGACGTGAAGATAATTATTACAAAGCCGTTGTTTTAAGTCTCTGAACAGCCCTTGCCCCTGAGCAATCTGACTCGACTTAAATAATTAACAATCATTAAAATTATTACATAAAAATTAAGTGAAATCATCAGGTATAATTTTACTGTAATAGCTTATTGTGTATAAATTGTTGCTTTTAAGTATGGTGAGTTAGAAAATATCATTGCTATAAAAAATTATTATCTCTTTACGAAATTATTTCAACTATGAGGTTAGGTATAAAGATTGCTGAAAGGGAGGAAGTAAGTTTGCAAAAATTTAACGATAAGCTTTCGAACGATATCAGAACCAATCATATACCAAATGGTAAGTACTGTTTATCCCCGGTTTATAATCATGAAGTTCACATATCGGTCTTTAAAACGATGTCATCAAAAAGAATACAGCTTTTTACAAATGATTGATAACCTCCAAACACTAAACGCAAACAAAATAATAATAATTAATTATTTATTTAAAAGTTTAGTGGAATTGAGCATGCCATAGTAGCATAACACTATAACCAAAAAGCAGCAAAACATTTTCGTAAAATTATTCAGACATCGTGAGATGCGGTCTGGTATCGTGCCAACGTTTCGAACTTTATTGAGATCATCTTCAGGGCCTAAGATTGACAAACATTGTTTACATTTAACTAATATATTTAGGATGTGGAAAAGTGAAAAAATGTAAAATAAAATTAAAATACTTAGCAAATAGATCGTTTATAAAAACTGAAGATGTATATTATGTTGCTATGAGAGCTGAATTGTCCATTGGCTCTGTCAAAAAAGAAGAGATAGTAACAATATTTATTTTTATATAAATTACTTAATTAACTTATACATTACCCTGATTTCTAATATATATATAACCCTGAGTATTATTAAATATTCCTCGAAAAGATACCAGAAATGTTGATCAATTTTTTAGACCATTTGTTAAATCAAATTATTTATCTCATTGAACAATCCTAAGAGCATGTAACGATATAAATTTATCTTTTGATTCATTAATAGTTTTAACAACAAATTATACATCTATATATATATATATATATATATATATATATATATATATATTATATAATA
>CM077107.1:22046301-22084498 GCA_039619505.1 Cimex hemipterus
AGCAGAAGGACAGTATATATATATATATATATATATATATATTATATAATCAGTATGCTCTTGTTCTGTCGAAAGCCGTTTAAGATTGTTATATCAATGAAACATAGAAATGATAAATGATGGAGTGGGTGTGGTGTTCAATACTTTTTAGAAAGATAGTTTCTACTCTCAGTAAGTTGTTTTGCGACCTTTTTCGACCCTTTTAGTTCATCATAAGATTTGAAGGACTTCTACAACCACTAGTTTTACTAAGTTAAGAATACTTTGGCAATTCATGCCGAGAGACGTGGTTGTAGAAGTCCTTCAAACCTGACGATGAGCTAAAAGGCTCGAAATCCGGATCATTGCAAAACACCTAACTGTGAGTAGGAACTATCCTTCTAAAAAGGATTCAATGAAAGATTGGATGACACAAATTGATTACTGATGTAGTAGTAAAGCTATCATTCAATTTTTATTAAGTCTTAATATTAATTATTTCTCTTCTTAATTTGCCATCAAAAGTCGTCTTTGTTGACGTGAACTCACGGTCTAAAACAAAGCCGTTTTGTATCAGCCGAAAGTCTGTTAGTATTTAGATTGATCCTAAACGCTATCACGTGTTGTCGGATCATAATTTCCCGATGTTGGTCAACTCCCGCTCATCTTGGGACGGTTTGTTTTACACAGCGGCAGCATAAATCATTCGTCGCGCTGCGTATATCGGTCCGGCTGACATAAGTTATGTGATATCGTATATCAAAAGCGGCTATATCCGACTCGTGGCTCGGAGCAATGAGAGGTAATTGACACGTTATTTGGAGCCATGTTTTACAAATGCAGGCATTTAGGGTAAAAGGAGAAGTTGTTAAAAAAATTCTAGGTTAATTCGGTTTGTCACTTCTCGTGGAATTCCTCATAAACAAATCTTTTCAAATGCCACAGTATTAACCGAATAAAATTTGGGCAGATATGTGAATTAACGTTATTGTGTCTGGATTCGTCCATATCGAATGGTTTGCCCAGTTTGTTCCTTAATGTTTCATATATTATAATTGACTATTTTCGTGGTCCGCTCGACCAATTAATATATGACAATTAATTACGGTTTTTAGTTGAGATGGAAAAAAAAAGTTAATGGCACGAGAGGGATTCGAACCCACGACTTTCGGCTAGATGCGCCGCTGCTCTACCACCTTGAAATATGCCAAAAGGAGGGAAAAATCGTGAGATTGAGATGGGGAGTTGATATCCGAGTGGATCGAGGTCACGATAAATCAGGTGGTAGAGCAGCGGCGTATCTAGCCGAAGGTCGTGGGTTCGAATCCCTCTCGTGCCATTAATTTTTTTTCATCTCAACTAAAAACCGTAATTAATTGTCATATATATTATAATGTTTTAATGGGAGAAAATTATGTTCTGGCTTATTTGGGTATTTAAGTTTTTTTCATTATCACCATGCTTTGCTGTTTTTTTTTTGTTTTTTTTTAATACACAGAATCTTCTTAAACATCCGTTTTGTTATGTGTTCTTGACGATCTAATTATTTTCTCAGTACTCTGACTTCTGCCATGTATTGTTCAGTGTGTTCGGTCTTTGATGTTTTTTCGACAAAGACTAATTGTTTTATCCACATACTAAACAGTTCATTGGCGCATAAATATTTTAAAAAAGAACTTTGAACTTATACACAACGGCAGTATAAATGCATGCGTAGGTTCCATAAATCACTGTTTATTACACGTGAATTAATTAAATTGTTATACACTGGATAATTGTGGAGCTGTGTGGAATGGATTTAGGCCAACGCGGGGACATAAGTTGCGCCGTTTTGCGGATTATTTCTGGAGGGCGGCCGGGGCAGTATTTCTCGTTCTAATCGCAAACAAATTAACCACGAGGAAGGCGAGGGAGCGATACATGATATTTACGGGTCTCATCCTGGCCCTACCTACGACTACTGTAAATTTGACAACACTGCTTTCCGTGCGATATCACACAGCAAATGTTTATACCGCAGTTAGCCGCTCAAAATCTACACTGGCTAAGGACTAAATAAACCATTAATAACCGATATGGGTCACTTTCCTGACCATACAGTTACGAGGGTGTTTCTAATCTTAAAAATGTCATACTAAAGTGATATACAAGACTTTCCATTTCAAAGACTACAAACAGTAATATGAACGTGAAACACCTGATTGACCTTATTGAACACTGAACAATTACAAATTAAATACAATATTATATAGAATATCTAATTAAACTAATTGAAAGCAATACACCCAATGCACTTCTGTTTTAAAATAAATTAATATAAATACCCTATAATAAATACAAACTTACTGCGATAGCTGTACAATAAATAAAGTATTCATTGCTAAAGGACAGAATATGCGGCAATTGATACAAAACTATTGAATTGGCAAACGGGATTTGTGATTGTGAGAAGAAGACAGTGCAGACGAAGATTAAGTTATGCAAATTTTCCAGATTTGTTACAGTTACAGTCAATAGGATATAGATAATTTTTACTATACATTTTTTATAACTATAAATTTTAGTGACCGTTAGGCAATGAATGATTACTTGGAGATCGTGAGACGCGGTCTGGTGTGACGTAGGTTTTTGAAAAACACTTTCTTTATCGTGACAACGTTTCGATCTTTATTGAGATCTTCTTCAGCGCTCAAAGTGTTTGTCTCCTGTGTACTTTGTATTCTAGGAAACGTTGGCAAACGAATTAAAGAAAACGTTTTTCTGAGTTTCTGTTTCAACCTTTGTTATAAGAGTCTATTCGAAAAAGAGTCGTACAAAAAACCAAGTACTGATAATCTATGTGTGGTGTTTAGTGACCGTTACTTGATGATTATCGTGAGATGCGAAATGGTGTAACGTAGGTTTTATAAAAACATTTTCTTTATCGCATAACTGTTTCAATCTTTAATGAGATCTTCTTCAAGGCCTGAGATTTGCAAACATAGTTTAAATTTAACAAATATATATATATATATATATATATATAGGATGTGGTACGAAATGAATTTATACAATGTAAAACATTTAAATTCAATCAATGTATTTCTACTCACTCAAAAAGTTGGTTTTCTGCGTAATTGTGTCATTCTTGTGTGTCCTGTTGAGAGTGCCAGTAAGATATTGCTGTTTCATATTGTTCACGTTGGATTTTGAGGAGTGAGAAAGAAAATCGAGATAGAAAGACTTTTTTTGAGAAGTTGGATTCTTTGAGGCGAAAGGAGCCAACAATGGGAAATTATTATTATGAGGTGATTAATGATAATTCAAATATCGCGAGATGCGTTCTGGTATGAAGTAGGTTTTAGAAAAACATTTTCTTTATCATGCCAATGTTTCGATCTTTATTGAAACCATCTTCAGGGCCTGAGATTTATAAAAATTGTTTAACTTTTACAAACACATGTAGGATGTTGAATAATGAATTATTTATAAATGTTATAATTTTTTTATTTAAAAAATGGCCTTATACAATGCTAGAAAATTTTAGACTCAAAAAATTTCAAAAAAAGCATTGTATAAATTCTTTTTTATCTAAAATTTTCTAACATTGAATTTATTTTAAAGATATTTATTTTATATATTGCTATCTGTGCATAATATACATTGAGAAAATAGTTATAAACAAATCTGGCTGACTTGTCAAACCAGGAGGTAGTGGGGAGAGAAAGCAACTTTTATTTAATTGGGGGGGGGGGAGTAAAAGTTAATTCGGTGGGTTCTAGCATTGAATAAGTTCATTTTTTAGAATTGTATGAATTCATTTTTTTTTTAATTTCTAGCATTGCATAAAATCATTTTTGCCATCCTTCATGTATTTGTTAACGTTTGTTAAAAACGTTTTTAAAACCCAGGTCCTGAAGATGCTCTCAATAAAGATCATCAGGGTTTCAGTTTTGATGGTCGTAGAACAGGAAACCGTGTCCGACAAAGCGATACTACGGGACGATATTTACTGCTAGGCCAGAAAAATCTCCTACTTAGCACATTTGTTTTGGTGTGAACAACTGAAAAAAACAACACAGCTGAAATGCATTCCAACAATAAGCAACTGAAAGATGTTCATGCTTTGTTGATTTTTCAAAATGCAAAAGGTTTTAATTTTCGAACGTAGACAGGGTGCAAGAAAACATCCGGGAAAAAGAGAATTATCGAATCGACAAATTATTGTTTACTAACTCTTTCTCTTAAACGTAACGTGATTTTTATAAGTTTCGTTTTTCAACCCGCTATTTGTTTGTTTACGAAAAGTTTGAAAGCAAATAAGATCGATCCCCTGTATTATTATTTCATTAATTTGTACTTTTTTTAATGCTTGACTGAACCAAAAACGCGGAGTTATATTTAATTTTTAAAAATAGTTACATCAGGCTGAGAGAGATAAAATGTTAAAATTTAACTTTTTTTCTTCCTTACTTTGTTTACAATAAAAGTGATTAAGCTGCATGAAAAATACAGTTTTTTAAAATAATTATCTATTTCCAATCAGACAAACGCAGCCGTTGTATAAACGTTATTTATGTTAAATTACCATCTAAAGTACACTGTTGGTGTTCAGTTATCGAAACATTATCACCATGTGCTATGAGGGAAGAAAATATATGACTGCTGAACGAGTTAAATAACGATCAAGCGTATGTTTAGACATTAATGTCTGATGCACATGGCATGAGATACTGGCATTTTGCGGATCGGCCAAGTCGGTGAAGCCAAGGGGACGAAGGGGGACAAAGTCCAATTGTTCAGCCGTTAATTGTTTTTATTACCGGCTGAAAACAGGAGTGGGTCCCCGGTGACTGGACGGAAAATGCGAGTAGGTCAAATTGAAACCGTTAAATGGAAGCAAAATAGGCTTCTCGGCCCTATTCCTTAAAATTGTTACAAAATTGGAAATATCGCCCCCATTGATTCTAGAAAGACCCTACAATAATAAAGTGGGGAAAGTTTATGGGCCGACAAACAGCTAAGGTCATCGCTGGCCCTCGGCGTGTTTTCCATCTTTTCTTTTCTTTCGCGCATATTTTGTTTTAAACTGCAATCATTTGATCGTCTCGATCTGGTTACTGACTCTCTATAGATATGTACTACGCTGATATTCTAAATTGCTAGCCTTTCGTATGTACCTCAGGGTGTCAAATACAGAATAAAAAACAAAAAATATATATTTATATACATCACCATAAAAATAGATGTCTGATCACATTCATTCCCCCAGCGGGGTTATAAGCAACCCCTTCCTTTCACGCTAATAAATTACTTTTACTCTCCAGACGTCATACACTCACCCCAGAGTATTCGATATTCCTCGGGGCAGGGTTATAAGCAACCCCTTCCTCGAAGACGTGCTCGACCGTTTTTTATCCTTACGGCACCTACGCGGTCGCTTTCCGGCCAAAAGGTGCCTGTGCGGTATTCGTGCGCGTAGTCGCTACACTTCTAATTTTCTGGAAGGCATCGGAATATTACAAAATATACTTTGAGTTGAATAGACATCAGTCACTTTCATCTGTGTTTATAAAGGGCGGCTCCGTTGAACTGCCATCCAGCACTCTTTGTTGTCTCACTGACCAGTAGTTTGCCTTTGATACAATGCTAAACTCTTTTGCTCAGTTGTTATAGAGAATTAATAACGTCAAGACGCAGCCTTGAACAAAACCGTCATGCCATCATCGCACTGCACAAGGCAGGTAAATCAAAATCAGAAATTTTTAAGACGCTGAAATCGTTTGGAATAAATCAAATGTTTGTCTGGCGCACCATAGATCGCTTCAAAGATACTCTATCTATTAAAGACAAACCGAGGTCCGGCCGTCCTAGCTCTGTGGGGACAAAAAATGCCATCAAAGCGGTTGAAAACCGAATTCGAAGAGGAATCCGCTACGCAAACAAAAAATCTCGTCCAGAGAAATGGGGATTTCTTCCCGATCAATGTCGCGCATCGTAAAAGACAATCTTTCGATGAGTGCTTACCGTAGAATGACAGGACAAAGGCTTACAGTATCTTTTTTTAAAAATTAGAGTCGAAAGAGCCAAGGCATTGTTGACCCGGAGATCATAGAAACATCTTGTTTATCGATGAAAAAAATGTTACCATCGAGAAAAAATTTAACCGTCAAAATGAAAGGTTTATGCTAGAAGTTCTCTAGAATCTCAGGAAAAAATCGGAAGGGTAGAAAGAGGCCATCATCCTGCTTCCTTAAGTTGTGGTGGGGAGCTTGGGGGACAATTTGAAATCTATTCATGCTCAATCTCTTTCACCTTATTTGCTTTATGTTATCTTTGTTACCTTATTTTTGCTTAATTCTTATGTTTACCACTTAGTATTTTATTTATTTATTTTTTTAAATTTTTTAAACAGTGGATACTAGGGACCGGAGGAGTTCCCTCCTGAGCACTGCAGCTGAACATTGTACTATATCCCTGACTCCATATTTTTGGGAGAGGGCTCGCAACCCAAATGTGTACTTGAGCCCCCCTTGTATTGGGTTGTCCGGAAAATAATGCAGGATTTTAAGTTTTCATTAAAAAAAATCTATATAAAATATTCTGTTTACGTTTACAGGATTACTCATTTGTATGAATGTCAACACTTATTAATCCTCTTCCAAATGATATTGTTTGTTTACCTCTGTAGCATTCCGCTACTTGGAAATAATTCAGTCATCCTTATAATGTCAAAGCGAGAATTTTCTTTTACGAGTTTAAACTCGGCCGAAGCGGAGCCCAAACGGCTAGAAACATTAACCAAGTCTGGGGCGAGGGTTGTGTTAATGAGTGCACTGTGCAAAGGTGGTTTAAAAAATTTCGGGAGGGAGATTTCAGCCTTGAAGATGAAGAAGGTCGTGGAAGGCCTTCCTCTCTTAATGATGATGTTCTGCGATCAGTGGTGGAAGAAAACCCCAAAACAACTGTTCGAGAACTTGCAGAGCAACTCAAAGTCAGTAAAACGACCGTCGCTGACCACCTCAAGGCGATTGGAAAAGTGAAAAAAAAAGTTAATGGTTACGGTATGGTGGGCTTCATTTGGTTTAATACACTACAGCTTCTTAAATCCTGGCGAAACCATCAATGCTGAATCATACCGTAACCAAATTAATACCATGCATCAGAAATTGGCAGTAATGAAGCCCTCTTTGGTCAATCGGAAAGGGCCCATTTTGTTGCATGACAACGCTCGACCACATGTGTCACGTGTAACGTCACAAAAATTATTGGAGCTTGGCTATGAAACTTTGCCTCACCCACCCTACTCTCCGGACCTCTCGCCTACTGACTACCATTTTTTTAGACACCTGGACCACTACTTACAACACATAATATTCAAAAATCAAACGGAACTGGAAAATGCATTTATTGACTTTATCAATTCTAAAAATTCTGAATTCTACTCAGACGGAATTAATAAGTTACCAACACGTTGGGAGAAATGTATTGAGAGTATGGGAAATTATTTTGATTAAAGAACATTGCTTTAAAGTAACTAGTTTCTTTTTTTCTGTTTAATACCAAAATCCTGCATTATTTTCCGGACAACCCAATACCAGTGTTCTTCCATCGAAGAAACTCATTTTTGAAGGGGGTTGGGACCAAATGAAAAGGTTTATGCTAGAAGTTCTCTAGAATCTCAGGAAAAAATCGGAAGGGTAGAAAGAGGCCATCATCCTGCTTCGTTAAGTTGTGGTGGGGAGCTTGTTACGATGGCACCACAAAACTCCATTTTTGTGAGCAAGAAGAATGGCGAAAAATTACAAGAAGACATCCTTGAAAAAGTAGTAAAGTCCTTAAGTACTATTCTTTTTTCCGGAACTCATTGGGTCTTCCAACAGCTCCTGCGCACATGGCCCGAACAACTCAGCAGTGGCTGGAGGAGGATGTTCCGGACTTCATGAAGGCTTCAGATTGGCCCTCGGGAAGCCCAGATTTGAATCCTCTGGACTACAAGGTATGGTCCCATCTTGAGCTTACGGCTTGCCACAGGAAACGCGCCAATTTAGTGACCCTCAAGTCCGCCCTGCTAAAAGCAGTTGAGAAATTTCCTCAAGGCGCGTTGCGTACCGCCATAGATGATTGGCCCCGAAGACTAAAAGCTTCTGTGAAGGCAAAAGATGATAATTTCGAGTAATATTATTTTATTTCCATCTTAAAAAATATTTAAGGTATAGGGTGTACTTGTGCCCCTGGGCACTCTCCACACGAGGCGCAAGAATGGCACAATTACACGTAAGACAAACACTTTAAGCCCTGAAGATGATCTCAATAAAGATCGAAACGTTGGCACGATAAAGAAAATGTTTTTCTGAAACCTACGTCACGCCAAACCGCATCTCACGACCTTCAAATAATTATAATAAACGGCCATTCAGCACGAGGCAAGATCTTTATCCCTTTTGAGGAGCTTTTTATTAACAATTAAAAAAAAGAAAATTAAAGTATAAATTATGGTTACGGGACGGTATTATAAGAAATAACAATTAGAAAAATCGGCTTCACATTGATTCGAGTTCCTGAAGGCTTGGAAAAAGAAGAATGCAAGTAAGAATGCAATTGAGAATAAGAACAAGATTTTGTTAAAAGTGCATGTATTGAGAGCAGAACAGACATAGTGGAGAGAGAGAGAGAGAGAGAGAGAGAGAGAGAGAGAGAGTGAGTGAGAGAACGAAATTATAAGAAATTTGTCATTCTTGTTTGTCAGCGGTTCGTAATGTACGTTTTACCCGGCACAAAAATGCGATGACTTTAATTTTCCTTTTATCCTAAAAAAGCAAATGGCGGGTTAAAAACAATATATAATTTGATGTCGACGGAAGTTCATTTTGCGTACAGCCAGCTCGTCGGTGTGGATGTGTGTGTGTGGGACGCTGTACAAAGTGGTACACGTGTTGAAATAAATTTGCCAGGGTGTAGAGGGGCGACCGCAGGGGTTGGTGAATTGTCGTGAATTCCACCTGCCCCGTTACCTCGACTGTAATATGTGTCTGCCCGCTCAGTTTTATAAATAAAATAAGTAAAGCGGACCGGCCATATATACGAGCGGTGTAGAGCGGTCAGCAATACTTAGCCACCTCCGAGTTGTGTTAATTAGTTTTTATCTCGTGATGCATGAGGCCTATAAACACAAGCTCTCATTAACAGCAGACCACGTTGACGTTTTTTACTCGGGCCTTTTTTCCGTTTTCCGTAAATATTATCCACTGCCCGCCCATTCTTCCTCGCCCGATGCAACCACCTGCCTACATTCATTGAACCGGTTAATTGAAAACTATTCCACTCCTCTGATATTGAAATCATTTGTCTTATTTTTGTTTAAACAAAATTGTTGTTTGACTCACAGCTATCGTGGAATGCCCTTAACATTTTCGTATTAACAAACGTCAACTAATTAAAACAAGGCGATAAAAAAAAGTACACAATTAACTTCTTAACTCACTTACGTTTACATGTTATTGCATATGTGACCTTCCCATTTAAAGGGTCGTTACAAAATAAAAGTATAAATAAAAACTATGAAAACAACGTTAATACGATATATTCACTAGTTGTCGTGATCCACTTGACCGATCAATATATTTAAATTAATTAAGGTTTTTAGTTGAGATAAAAAGTCAATGTCACCAGTGGGATTCGAACCCACGACCTTCGGCTTCATACGCTGCTGCTCTACCGCTTGAGCTATCGTGAGTTCGATCCGCTCGGACACCAACTTCCCATCTCAACCCCACGTTTTGAATATTTTCCCTCCTTTTTGCCATTTTTTTCTCTATAATACGATAGGCCGATAAGGTGTCCAAAGGCCAAGCTAAACATTCAACGAGGGCAAGATGACCTTAAAATGAAATCTAGATAGAAAACATTGCAGATAACAATTAAATTAGTTTTTTCATGCCGACAGTACAAAGATCCAGAGCATTCGTGAGGACCATAAATACATTTCCACCGACGGGCTGAAGCCAAAGTTTGCATTTAATAAAATGGGAAATTTATGGGCAGACAAAAAGCTGAGATCATCGCCGATTTAGTAAAATAACTTTTTTTTTAAAGAATCTTCCTTGACCATGAACCTCTATTTTTTTGTACTTTTAATGAACTAATAAGTGATAGATTAATTTTCATTTTCTAATAAAAAGTAAACTTTTATTTTATTGTTTAATTGGAAAAGTGTACATCCACGGAGATCGCGTCATTATTTTATCGTAATTTGTGTATTAATAAATTAGTTATAACAAATTTTTAAAGAAAAATTATACAGGGTAGCTCAGGCATGTTGGAAGGGTTTTACGTTATCGCTCTTATCTTTTCCAGCCACTTCCAAGGACTCAGATTATAACGCGTCTTTTTTTATTTTATTTTTAAAATTATTTTATTTAACTCTTGTGTACATATTATGTTTTACTCGTAAAAACTGATATACAGGCAGTCCACACAATAATTCACTGGAGTGTAATAATCTGAGATAAATAAATATCCCATTAATAAATTAAATAACCTCCTTTTTTTGTTTTTATCTGTAACAATATAATGTTAGGCGCAGGTTTGAAAACAAGGAGCAATCGGATTTTAATTTGATTAAAAAATGATAAAGTTATGGCGACAACAACAATAACACTCCGAGGTTCTCTTTCCAAAATGTTGGAAGAATTTTAGGATTTAAAAAAAAATTAGAGATGTACTCCGGACTTACAATTTTAAGTTGTATCGATCCTATCTTTTGCAGGGACTTCGGCATTCCGATTATGACAGGCGACTTCCTTGGACAAATGTCGAATTGGGAGGCTAAAGGAAACCATCTTCAGTACATGGACTGATGAATCTAGGTCTCAATAGCACAATAACCTGTTAGATTTGTCGAACGTGAGCAGAGGAAAATTCGAGAACTGTTTGGAACTTATTCAGCTCTTTGTCGAATTTATACTGCCGGTTTCTTAATGATGAAAGTGTAAGTCCGGAGTAAAACCTAAAATCCTTCAAGGATTTCAGAGGGAGAAATTTGGATTTTGCGTTCATTTACTCACTATGCAAATATTCAGATCTTTTTACTATAACTTTGTCATTTTTTGACCAAATTAAAATTTGATTGCACCTAGAACTCAGAGTAAACAAATCTTTAAAATTCACTAATTTTTTAAGGGTTTGTTTTTAGTGCCCGAGTGGATCGAGTACATTTTATTTACATGAGTCAATAAACGATTTTTTCCCGCTGTCCCAGTCTGATGATGTCAGCAAAAACAAATATTTAACAATTCTACAGCATTCAAATTCTCAAATTGGATGGACAAGATTGTAGTCCTTAAATCCTGGATTGCTTTTATTACAAAGTCAACATTCAAAATCCTTAAATTCACTCATTTCGTGGTCCATTTGACCAATTGGAAAACTCAAAATTTTCGAGTGGATCGAGGTCACGATAGATCAAGTGGTAGAGCAGCGGCTTATCTAGCCGAAGGTCGTGGGTTCGAAACCGGCTCGTGCCATTGGCTTTTTTATCTCAACTAAAAACCTTAATTAATTGTGATATTTAAAATGTTGTGTCAAGACGTATAGGGGCGTATTTTTAAATTTTTGAAGTAGAACTGGTACCCTGTATAATTTTTCTTCAAAAAAGGAAAAATTTGAAAGACTTTTTCTATAGCGCCTTTGGTTTAAAAGTTATTCCACTTGGCCCACTAAAAATAATATGAGTGACTATTTACTAAAGATACAGCAGATTCATTACATATTTGCAATTCATTATTAAGTACAGTTAGCACTAAGTATTTCCTAGTTTTTCGTATTTATACTTTTTTTGGTATTCTAAGATGCTCTCAAATTTATTTAAGCGCAGCAATTGGCGCAGATGTAAATTAAAAATGTTCTTTTAGTATTTTGTTAAATATAAAATGAGCTCTCTGCAATGTATGATATCATGTATTAATATGAAATATGCTATATTTTTCATAATTTATCATTTTCATTGAAAATTATAATGGTTGAGCAATCTTTGAACCCGTAACATTTTCTATCTTCAAAAAATTAATTAATTAATTTTTAAAAATTGTGTCGTTACAAAATATAAAAATAGAAGATTTAGGAAAAGTAGGGAAAATATTTCAATACCTAACGTTCAAAATTGCAATGCTAACAAATTAGCAGACAACACAATGCAAAACAAATACATAATAAAAAAAAGGGCTTAATAATATTATTAATAATCATAGCATACAAAATTATTTAAAGTTCATCATAGAAAAAATACAGCAGATCCGTGTTTTCAATTTATTATGTAGAGCACTGCCAGAATACTAAATTTTCTAAAACATCCTGTCCAAAAAATCCTTTAGGATCTTGTTAATTTCTCTTATCAATATGTTTACAATTTAGAATGACAATTAGACAAATTAAATGGTTTTGTAAAGAAACATATTTGTTGCTTTCTTGAAGTATACATTTTTATTTTTGTCCCAAAAGTATACAAATATATGATTTAATTCTTGATTTTTTCACAAATTTTTAAGCATAAAAGTTACTAAATTTTTCCAATCATTAATTGTAATATATTAATATATTAATTTTATGATGGCAACATGTGGGTATAAAATAGATTGTAGAAGATTGGAAATACGGCAGAATATTAAAGGGCAAGCGAGCGAGATAAAAGGACAGGGCTTCGCCTTCATAGTTTATGCTTAGGCGTTTGTCCCGACCGCATGGGGCCGTAAGTCCTCCTTAGACTTCCTTAGTCGACCAATATGGACAAATACTCCGGTGATTTTCTCCCGGTGAGGTGATTGCCCGCTGGGAAGGATGAGAGAGGGTCGCCACCTGAAATATAACCGGGATTCTCAGGATAGAAGGAAACCGGCCGAATCCCTTTCCTCCTGGGACGCTCCCTGTCACATTAGTACTCATACAACGGACGACCCTTATCAATAATTCAGCCCGTACAAAAGGGAAATGAGCAAATTGTTAGAGAGGCCGAAGCTAGATTTGGTTCCTATATACACCTGTTTCGCGTGTGTAAACCAACTTTGCCTCTATTCTGACTATTCTCTAAAATGTCTCCTACCACTCCACTGGATTAGTCAGTGGTTACATCAAAGGAAGGAAACAAGACCCCTATTGAAGGGGTTTTAATGTTTCTATGTGATACATCTATACATAAATTTTATTCGAAAAACACATATTGTTGATAGATAGATGGATTTTATTTACTTTTAATAAATTTACAAAAATATACATCATTAAATTTTGTCCATCAGATTTCGTTGTCCGATTGGCAATATAATTTATTTCAATTTTCTAATCTTTACGCAAGGTATTGGTGTGAGATGAAAAAGTCAGTTTTACGAACGGGATTTGAACTCAAGACCTTCGGCTAGATACGCCGCTGCTCTACCACTTAGTTATCGTGACTTCGACGCACTTGGACACCAGTTTCCCTCCTTTTTGCCATTTTTCAAATGTCGTGTAACCGGATTGGATTCTGACGACCAAGGAAATGGCCATAGTGAGCTTTAGTGAAGTATACTTCATTTCAATTCATTAAATTCGCTAATTTTGTGATCCGCTTGCCCAATTAATATATTACAATTAATTAAGGTTTTTAGTTGAGATAAAAAAAGTCAATGGCACGAGCGGGATTCGAACCCACGATCTTCAGCTAGATGTGCCGCTGCTCTACCACTTGAGCTATCGTGACCTCGATCCACTCGAAAACTTTGAGTTTTCCAATTGGTCAAGTGGACCACGAAATGAGTGAATTTAAGGATTTTGAATGTTGACTTTGTAATAAAAGCAATCCAGGATTTAAGGACTACAACCTTGTCCATCCAATTTGAGAATTTGAATGCAGTAGAAACAAATTTTTTAAAAAATTAACGGCGAACAAGAGGTACAAACTGCAAAAAACTATATGATTAATTTTAATTTAAATAAATTGTAAATTTTTCGATTCTCGACGACATGTGAAAGGCCGGTTGAAAAATGCCTAACATGAGGGAAAATTTTAAAGGTTGCAGATGGCTAGATTAATTAATTGAAGGAAAATTTTTCGCTCAATCGGATCACGAAATCTAATTGATTTAATAAGTAAAATGAAGTGTATCTTCACTAAAGCTCACCGTAGCCATTTCAATTGTCGCCGTGATATAGAATTACACGACATGCCGAAAAATGGCAAAACGGAGGGAAAACTCAAAGGGTTGGATTGAGGTGGGAAGTTGGTGTACTAGTGAAAACTGTTTATTATCTGGTTAAAATACTCAAATAATTTATCTATGTCGAAGAGACTGTAAAAAAAGAATAAATTCAAGTGGATTGAGATAAATTAAAATTTATATTTATATTTGTTGGGTTGAGATGGGAGGCTGGTGTCCGAGTGAATCGAAGTCACGGTAGCTGAAGTTGAAGAGTAGCGGCGTATCAAGCTGAAGGTCCGTGGGTTCGAATCCCGTCCGTGCCATTGACTTTTTTATCTCAACCAACAGCTAACATAAAGATTAATAAATTATATTTTGCGTTTACAGATTTACAGAGGAACTGGCGGAGCACTGTTGTATCCCGTTTACATATATATAAATTATCCAACCTTATATAAAGGCCGTTCTACCTGGCCGCTATATTTTCTTAATTTCGATAGGTATTAAGAATTCTTGAGGATACATCTTAAAATGGATGGATGAGACCAAAACCTCCTGGAACACTACCACAGCTATGAGGCACGCGAAGGGATTCATAAAAGGGCCATCCACAAAACTTACAAAAGAATTACTGGAAGGCCACCAAACAAGGATTGTGGTTGAACTCCTGATTCCTGGCACTGCCACTTAAGAAAGCATATGCACTGGATAAGAGTAAAGACAGAAGAAACGTTGTGCAGATCCTGCCAGGAAGGGGAGGAGAGCGCAGAATACATTTTATGTTTCTGTAAAGGTCTATGTAGGTGCAGGTTCTTGCAACTAAGACAAGAAAAGCCACAGGCAAGACTCTACATCAAGGAAGCGCTGGCAAAGCTGTGGAGGCTGGTTAACAGCGTGAAACTGGCCTGTGAGTTATAAATAACAGGGAAGCACAATAGATCTATTAGGGCTGAAGTGCAGTAGGCCTTGTGGCCGCCTCTTTTGTCCCTACTATTTCTGTCTTCTGGACTGGGCATAGGGTTGGTTATACGCATTGACTTTCCTGGACACAATCCTTATTAGGTATTTGAAACTCTGATTTACCGTGGGACGTTGCACCGATTCAAAATTTCCCCGTTCCATCTAATTTGTCCCTACCACTCAGCAGAAGCTGGGAGCCACATCGAATTGCGTATTTACCTTTAATTTTAAAGCCACGCTGCACATCCATTACAATGTTTTGTCCATAATCTTGGCAACCTATTGTGTGTGTAAACGTTAAATTTAAAAAAGCAGGTAGTTAAACCATCAATGAAACTTCAAATCCTGAATCGTTTTGTAAATAATATCTCACCTGGTTCATGGAAACGTTCCTTCACTGTATTCCTGGGGTTTGCCCAATTAAAAATAGTACTGGAAAGTGTCAAGCATTAAGCATAATGCATGTCTAGATAATTATGAGCCTAGTTGTTTTATCTCCCGTATTAATTAAACCAGTTCCAAAAACCATTACTATCTTGCCCCTACACCCTGTACGGGGAGTGCGAAAATCGTTCTGACCCCTTCTGTATAATAGATTGCCGTCCAAGATTCCTCCTCTTATAAAAAGCGTGTATACCACCTCTGCAGAAGATTAGGTCAGCAATAAAAGATAGTTTTTAAGTATCCCCTCGCGGATGCAAGTCACGCTAAGGTGTGTCGGAGATACAAGGAGGAAGGTGTGACATTAGCTGCCTATCTCGGGCACGTTCCCCAGATAAACAACAGCTCAGACATGATTAACCGAAATCTCAACATCTAACCCCCATCCAACTAATTACGCCCTCGGCTAAATTACCCTTTTACTCTCGGGCTCACCTCTTTACAACTCTTAACGTCACGGCGCTTAATTTAATCAAAATCCGTACAGAATAATGCTTACAGCGCACACATTTACCATTTTAACAATAACCTTCAACAAAATAAAGGTAATGAGATCCTGCAAATTATATTTGTATATTAAAATGTTTAGGTCTCGTCTATGAATGGTAATATAAATTTAAAAGTTAGATAATTTAAAATTGAAACTAACTTATTTGGGGCATTATTGAACTCTAGGAACGTTGAAGAGTACGAATTTTGTAGTCGAAAGTAGATTCCACATTTTTCCTATTTCAATTAGTTCATTTCTCGGTATTTCGATTTTTCAATTTTTCAAAATGTCAAAACGAAATACTAAATCAGCGAAATAGAGGGATTTGGTACCCCAATTCTAACTAAAAACAAAGTGGTATTAATTATTATTAATGATTATTTGGAGATCATGCGGTGCGGACTGTGGCGTAGGTTTTAGGAAAAGTCTCAACACGACACACAAGAATGGCACGGAAAACGAGCACTTTGAGCCCTGAAGATGATCTCAATAAAGATCGGAACGTTGGTATGATAAAGGAAATGTTTCTCTGAAACCTACGTCACACCAGATCGCCCCTCACGATCTCCAAATAATCGGTCACTAAAGACCACATACTATCATTAATGTGTTTACGGATTTCTTTACTGAAGGTTCATATGAATATGCACATTCTTGAAGTTAGTCCGTCAAATATTTACACAAAGTGCGAATCGGCAAGAAAAGGCCCAGAAGAACAATTTTTAGTGGGTTTTTTTGTACACTTTTTCCCCACTAAGTGAATCTGAAGTTTCTACAGTATATACCTAAAGTATTTAAATTTTCGGATGACTGCTTTAACCCTGCTACTTTTCCCCCAAATTGTAAATTTATGTATTATATTATTATATATTATATTACTACTTACTACAGAAGATTATTCAGATATCGTGAGATGCGGTCTCGTGTAGGTATCAGAAAAACATTTTCTTTATCGTGCCAACGTTTCGATCTTTTATTGAGATCATCTTCAGGGCCTGGGATTTACAAACATAGTTTACATTTAGAAAATACATATAGGATGTGGAAAAGTAAATTTATACAATGCAAAATATATTTTATATTCCATCAAAGTATTTCTACTCACTCAAAGTGTTTATCTTCTGTGTAATTGTGCCATTCGGTATAATAGAAGAGTAAAAATACATTGATTGAATATAAAATATATTTGGCATAGTATAAATTCACTTTTCCAAACCCTATATGTATTTTCTAAATATAAACTATGTTTGTAAATCCCAGGCCCTGAAGATGATCTCAATAAAAGATCGAAACGTTGGCACGATAAAGAAAATGTTTTTCTGATACCTACATCACACCAGACCGCATCTCACGATATCTGAATAATTATCTATTAACGGTCACTAATCTCTATACCTTACTACAGAAGAACAAAATTTCCAACTAACAAACATTCACGAATTTAAAATGAAACACAAATTATTTGCCGAAGTCTGTACTAATCATATTGGCGAAAAAGGGATCTTAATTGTTATTACCCTTTTCTAACATTTTTTTTGTTATTCAGTTCGCAAACCAAGATGATAGCGACTGAAACTAATAATTAAATAAATGGATGCCTCCAGAATTTTTATGTTAAGATGTAGAAGAAATATTTAATCAAATTTAACCGCTTTATTACAGCGTAATGATTTCTGACACAATTTTTTTACTAGTACTTGTAATCCAATTTAAATTATAATTACGGGGTTGTACAGGCTATTTAACTGACTGATTTACGTTTTGTTTCATTCTAGTGGTTAAAAATGCAAAAATTTAATAGTGTAACATTCAAGATGTTAAAATGACACTACGTTCTACATCTGCTCTCACGGGTTTGGATTTCATTCAAATGTGTTTCGGTTTTATGCCATCTTCAGTCAGTAATTTAAAGGAACTTGTTTTGGGAAACAACTTGAAAAGAAACTACAAGTTGTATAACTTTTACTGTTCATTAAAACCAAAAGATTTTTTTCTTCGAATATGAAAAACAAATGCTATCACAAACACATTTAGGGAGGGTATCCAATGTGTTTCAATGGAACGGATTTCAGCCCAATAGCAGAATGGAAAACAAACTGATGGCGTTGCTTGTCAGAGTAAGATAATAAAATTCAAAATTATGATGCGGAGAAAATCCACGGCGTCGCCGGAAATAAAAACTAAGAGGTGGAGCCGGGGGCGGTCGGATTAGCCAAGAGATATTTCAATATCCAGGGCCGCCGGGGCGTTTTTTAATCCTTGCTCGAAATAATGTGGCACTTGCAAGCTATTAATTGCCCCACTTAATGCTCACTGTATTTCATCCGTAGGGCCGACTGAAAACATTAAAAGTATGATGCATTGGAGCGAGAACCCGCCTTTATTTTACACGCAGCTGCTTCTAAATGCCCACCGCTGCTGCTGAGAATAAATATGTACCCACACATTCTCTTCGTCCATTGGCTAATTTTATGGGCGTAATATATTTTATATAATGCTCGACGTCGGGCTTAAAGCCGCTGGACAACAATTAGAAGGATCTAGCTCTGGGACAATTCTGGCTAAAGTATTGTCAGCATATTTCTTGGCGAGGATTTCCTTTCCCTCCACTATAATTCTATGTTTCGATGAATTCCCTTGAGCCCGGGTGGTAAACTCTCAATTGTCTCTACTTTGGCAAGGAATTTCATCGTTGGCCTAATTAACTCTAAGAATTTTAAAGAAATTTAATTCGCCACTTCTCCAACCAATTCAGGAATAATTTATTAAATATCCTTTATGGTTCGAAAATGTGGTTTTAACAATCACGCTAAAACTAATTATGTGTTTTATCCTTACAACATTTAATAAGATGATACGGAAAGTACGCCTACATGAGGGGCGAGTCCGCATCAACTTTCCTAAATGCACCAAAGAGCAACTTAGCCAAACCATAAAGGAAAAAGAAACAGCTCTGCTTCAAGGAGGTAGAACGAGATTTTGAAAAGGGGCGTTGATTCTTCTACTGTAAACTAGATAATATTAACGTTAAAAAGAAGAAGATAGAAATAGCAGCCAATTCATCAGTCAATTAATAATAGTAATATTATAAGGATGCCTCAAAAGTTGATGATGCCACTTTAGTTGTTGATAGTCGATGACCTATTTTTAGAGCGGTTACCAAATAAACGTTGGACGGGGTTCAAGTCTCCTGGAGAACGGGCTGGCCTGGCTACACTTCTACTACGGGCGACATGTGGACACGCATTATCGGACATTAGAATAGGACTGTCGCTGATTTCATCGAGGATAAGTACTGAAATTTCAAAATTTCATCCACATAGCGAGTGGCCGTCAAAGACTCTCCACGATCAACAACTCCCCATTGAAATTCCAGCCCAGACCACCACTGAGCTTCGTTAAAAAGGTTGGCTCGAGAGAAATTACGAGCTTCGCACCTTTCCTTTCGGTCTTGCCCACACGCTTGCACGCCCATCTGGAGATCGTAGAGCAAATCTACATACATCTGTAAAAAGCAATTCTCGAACGATGCGAGCTGTGTAACATTGTAGTGTTCTCGTCTATTCTGATCCTCTTACGAGGCAGAAAGGCCATCATTCTATACTGATTTAAACTTCTTCGAGCGGTGCAGTCGAAAATTTGGACACTAAAACATTGCTTGAACAACAACGTGCCGGTTTCGTAAATTTCTCAAAGTAGAAAAACGGTCAAAAAGAGGTTCTGTTGCTCTAGGGCGTCCAGAACCGGGCCTTCTACGGTAGGACCCAGTTTCTCCAAAATGTCTAACGTCGTCTCGCGGTGTTTCGTAGGGAAATCCGATGGCAATAGCCGCATACCTGATGGAATAGAAATGATTTACCGTTATAATATTTATTTGTGTTATAATTCCCGCTTTTCGCACGTTCAAATTGAGCGCCATTAAAAAAAAACAGCTGTTAATTGGAACGTCGCGTTGGCGAGAGTATCCGCAGGTTCACTTTTGCAAATCGTGTCGAGAGACGTGGTTCTAGAAGTCCTTCAACCTGATGATGAGTTAAAAGGCTCGAAATCCGGATCGTTGCAAAACAACCTACTGTTATTAGGAACTATCTTTTTTAAAAAGGACACCAAATGGAATACGCATCATCGGTAAGCATCATCCTAAACACTAAGTGGTATTTTACGCTTAAACATTGAATCTAAGAAAACAACAAAGAACTGAAGAATTTATTGCTGCAGAATTCAAATGAGTCTGAATAAACATTTTAAATTACCTTCAAAATTAAACATTGAACAATCCTTAATTCTTGTTATTGATTAAGGATTAAGTGTATTTACGTCTTATTGATATTCCCAATTTAAAACCACTTTTTATTGATAAAAACAATGGGAAAAATTAAGGGCAGAATTTTTTATTATATAGAAAATGAAATAAATTAGGTGGAAGAATTTTTTTGCCTGTGTGTATATATTTTCCTTCATTTTTATAATTAATTATAGTTATATATTAAAAATTATTAAGGATTTACCAAATAAAAAGAAAATGCCTTGTTTATCTTTTGAGATTTGGGGAACATATTAAATATATGTATATTACTTTATATATATAAAAGAAATATTAAAGTTTCAAAGCCCTGTTAAAAGAAAATTTCCTTAACATTATTAAGGATTAAGAATTGATTAACAAATAAGAACCTTTAGTTTAAAAGCTCGACGAAAGTACAAAGGCTTTTTTTCATGGGTTTCATTCATGAACTTTTTCAGCGTCTCCCATTACGCATTATACACCGTTAAAAAATTCATCGTTTCTTGCCTCCGTTTCTTAAAATAGAACAAATAATATCAAGAGAAACAGGTACTGGAACAAAGAGATGTAAATAGATGTGGCGGGTGCGGAATGTAAGTTGCCGAGGGAGTATGAGTGAGGCGTGTCGGGATTGGGAAAGTGGCCCAGGAGTCAGATTCAAACCAGGTAGCGTACATAAACTGTTCCCCTAGTTATGGTCCGTATTGATTATTGTGAGCCGGGGTAGAGCTTTGGATATTTGTTCTGGCCTTGGAAAGATACGAGTGGATCACCCGGCATCATCTTATACTGAAACAATGTCTCGGCCCCTGCACGGAATACTGATGAACCGCCGAACGGCCTCAGACTCCTTACCCCCTCATGCCGGTTATCCACCGAAACGAGCGATTTCGCCAATTAGTTGCTAAAAGGTTCATTTACGGGCAAAACCTATATCCACTGCTGATGAAAAACGCAAGAAATTGATGGGAAGATCGTCTAGCTCTTATCTTCTTTCACCTAGTTTAAAGACAAATCTTAAATTTTAACATTAAATCTGTCGTACAACACAAATTCTTTTTCAAAATATCGATTATCATTCCAATCACTAAAGATTTTGCCGTAATATTTCATTATTTAAAAAATTAATATTAAACAGTTACAATTAAAAATTGTATGTAACCAAAGAATGTGCTTGGTCGCATTAAGATAAAACTCATATATATTAAATATTTATAAAATATGTTTTATTTTATTGAGAATAGGTCTTTTTTGTTTTCAACGACGGCCTAAGGGCAAAAGATAAATTCTCGTGTTGTCTTGCAGCCGGAAAACGTTTCTTAGATGACTCGCTCTGCAGAATATCTTTCTCAAAATGATGAAATGAAATATTGCCAGTTAGGTGATGAAGAGGGAGGAGAAATGGTGGACGAGGAGTCATCCGTCGACGCAAGATATGAATGTAGCCGGGGCGATAGCCAAGGGTAGTTTTTCACCCACGGACGTAGGAGGGTGGAAATGGCCGCCGGACAGAAATATGGTCAGTCATATTTCCTTGGGACCGGGCACAGGGCCTGAAACTGATGTCTTTAATCGAAAAGTTGGCGTCACAAATCAAGCAAACCGTTTTGACAGTGTCATTACAGCGCTGGAAGCTGTTTGTCACGGATGGTGATGTACGGGGTCATCTCTGCCTTACCTACCCCTAATGGTGATCCTTTTCGAGAAATCCGAAGCCCGCTCCCCAGAACATGAAATATACACGAAAATCCCGGCATCCGTCAAAGCGAATACCTCTTTACGGGATACTTTCCCAGAAAGTAGCAAACCCGATTATTAAAGCCTGTTTTCTTCTATGTCTTTGTCATTCAACCCTAAACTGACTTTACATTTTTACAACTATATTGTATTTTTTTCAATGAACATATGTTTTGTGATTCACTCAGGGCTTAAAGATGTCCCAAATAACAGTCGGAAATATCGGCACAAAATGAAAAAGGTATTTCTCTAAATTATCGACTATTCTTGACCACTCTTCAAGAATTCAACAAATTAATAAAAATTAACCAGCTTTACAAAAGTCTCACGACCTCTGGTTCAACTACGTCAGTATTATTTTAGATGTTTTCGGTAAAATTTAGGTTTTAGAGGCCAAACGACAACTTCAAACTAACGAAATCAAATGTGTAAAGAGGAAAACAAAATTTTAATGGAGTCGTGGATGATAAATCAAACGATTCCTTGCTAATTTCCCAGGAATTTGCGATCCGAGTGAATAAACTGAAGAAGGCAGGAGAAGTTTAAACTGAGTTGACCTGAGTTATGTAAATAGATGAAATAAAGCAATCATAAATTGTGTCTGAATATAATTACGGGCGTTGGTCTGGCACGCCTTGAGTTATCGGCTTTCCCCTGGAGGACATTAAGAAGAAAAGGGGATGGAATTGATTTATTGTTCATTATCCGTCGGCTTTTGGAACAGTCTGTGTCAGCCTACTCACACTTCCACGGCTCTTCTCTAAAAACCGGGGGAGGAGCTAAATCTGAATTTATGTGATGCAAACCATTTCAGAGGCTCAATTAAACTGGGCGACAAATCAAACTCGAGGCTCAGCGGAGAAGCCTTTGTTTAATTGTCTGTGAGCTGCGTCGCCCCGTAGAATAAGCTTTAAGACGGTGAACTTTAAACGGCGTTTTCTTATTTACTTCAATCTACCCAAGATTTATCGCTTTATTGAAAAATCACAATTCAATCTTTCATTCTTCCAAATTGCAGCTTGCACTTGCAAGTTTTCATTGTGTGGTCAGATTAACAGAAAAGAGGATAGACTTGTTAAGGTTAAAAATTTCTCTTGTACTGTCCAGATGAAATATCAATTGTATATTGTCAAATTAATCTTTATTTAAGGTTTTGGCTGAGAAAAACGACAAAAAGGAGGGAAAATTCGAAGGATTGGGTTGAGGTGGGAAGTTGTTGTCCGAGTGAATCGCACAAGTAGAAGAGCAGCGGCGTATTTAGCCGAAGGTCGTGTGTTCGAATCCCGCTCATGACACTGACATTTTATCTCAACCAAAACTTACATAAAGATTATCTAATTGAAAGAGTCTATTTCGTTCATCGGACCACTAAATCTAATGAAAATAATGCACAAATGTATATCACAAAATATGAGAATATGAGGGTAAATCGCGTCTGTATTCTTAGCGCACGCGCACACACACACACACAAACACACACACACACACACAACAAATTATATATTTTTTTAAACTCACCATTTTCCTCTTTAGGAAAAAAGGAAAATTGAAGTCATCAAATTTTTGTGTCAGGCGAAAACTACATCATGGAAAATATACCTACATGAGACAGGCACTCTACCACCAGCAACTAGCAATTCTGAGCTAAATCCCCACGGAGGGATATCGAGCCATCCACTTACCGAACTGAGTGTAAATAAGAAATAGTATATTTAAAAGTGAGTGGGAGAATAAAGATAAGTTTAGTTTTATAAACTAATTGCGTTGGATGCTGTAATGGCGTAGATGTTTATAACTCCTGGAGCCTACCTCTACGTCTGAAGATGACCCGAGGTTTGACCCCGCACTGCCAGCATCCCAGGTGTATGATCTTCGAGGCCTGCCGGAAATTTATTGTAAATTACAAAAAATGGAATTCTATAGACTGTGAGAAGTGTCACGCCCGACTTTGTACACGTGTACACATTTGAGCTTTCATAAATTAATAATTAGCGATTAAAAATTATAGTTTGCATAGAAATTTTCAAAACAATCCACAAAAAAAACCATTGAACTGTTATAAAAAGCCTAATTAAATGAATAATTTTTAATTTCCCTGCTTACAGAGTTAGAACTCACATCTTATGTTATTCTTTTTATCATTACATTTACCAAGATTTTAGGTATACGATTACGGTCGGGATCATTTTTTAATATATATATTTTTAGCATTATATAAAAAATTTAATTTCCAATGTCGTAAAAGAAGTTGAACCCATGAATCTGACTATGTTCAACGGTGACATGAATAAAATAATAGATCCTTTCATTCATTCATAAATTGAATATGTTAAAAACATAATAAAAAATTCTAGATTTTTTTTCTAAAGATGACAAGAGATTAAATTGAAATATTGTGCAATCTTGCAAATTTGCATTATCAGTGAAAAAGCCAAATTAACTTTTTGCAAAAGTCCGATTTACCGGATAACTTTTTTTGGACGGTTAACGATACAATTAATTTTTATGTAAGGTATTGGTTGAGATGAAAAAGTCAATGGCACGACGGTATTCGAACCCACGGTCTTCGACGTTGCTCTAATCTGACTAGAGCTATCGTGACTTGGATCCAATTGGACACCAACTTTCCATCTCAACACCACCTTTTGAGTTAACCTCCTTTTTGCTATTTTTGAAATGTCGTGTAATCTATTTGATTCTCGGCGACAAATGAAATGGTCACGGAGAGCTTTCTTGAAGATATACTTTATTTTACTTATTAAATTCGTTAGATTTATTGGTCCGATTGATAAAAAAAACTTTTTTCAATTAATTAATCTTTACAAAGGTAGGTTGATATATAAACTGCTTTTATAAAAGAATATTTCTTGTTCTAAAATGGCGAGTTTTGAAAAGAGCAAAACTCAAACAACTCAAATGAACCATTTAATTCGCATTTATATTTCTATTGGCATATAGAAAATTTGCTTTGAGCAAATTGTACAGTAGATATTATTCTTACAGGAATTTATTTTAAATTTATGATTATTCCGAGATCTTGAGATGCCACCTTGTGTCATAGAAAAAAAAATTATCGTGCCAATGTTTCGATCTTTATTGAGATGACACATCTATACAGAAAACAAACACTTTGAGCCCTGAAGAAGATCTCAATAAAACCTAAGACAACCCCAGAGCGCATCTCACGATCTCTGAACAATCATTGACTAACGTTCACTAAACACCACACATTTTTTTCATTTATATTACATTAAATAATATCGTCACGACTATTTTTTTATTCATTTCGCATTGAAGAACTGTTTGAAATAGTAATGACGTTCGTTTTCTTTCACTAGCAAGTTAATTAGTAAATTTAAAGAGAAAAAGTGAAAGACTTCACCTAAACGTCAAGTAGGTGGAAAGACTTTAGAAATGTTTTTCGTGAAAATCCACGTAGACAGAATTTCAACGTCGTAAAAAGCGAATTACCCCTGGACAAATTTATTAAACAATTCATAAAGGTTTGTCTTGTTTCAGAAGCAAAGAAAATTGTTGTCACTCGTTGGGCATAATCCGACAAGCTGTTTAAATATTAAAACAAAGTCCCTTGGAAGTGTTGAGTTGATTAAAGCCGTTGGGGTCAGCTTCTAATTCCAGGTCTGAGTGAAGACGTTCATTATTAAACAAGTGAAGCTAATCCTCGGTCGTTGGAGAGAGACGCTGGGGCGTTGTTAGACTTGCTAATCCCCCTAAGTCCCGAGCTCCTGCTGACCCCTTTCTTAGGCAGACCACTTCAAAGGGCTATCTCCCCGGCCAATGGACAATAAGCCTCCTTCAGCCCTGGATTAGCGATAGACTTTGAATTAAACACAGACACTGAGCAATCAACACCTGTAATTCTCTTTGGATGACCCGCCTGGAGGGGATTACCCAACACCAATAGCCTAAGTGAAACTCCACTTATAATAACAATTACAGAAGTGGATGTCCCTCTTAATCCGACTGTATTTAGTTAATTGAAGATCACTTGAGTTAATAGTTCTCCCATTAATGTTATAGTGCGTTATGAAAATGGGATGTCACTTTCACAGGCTTAATAGTGAAATGAATATTGCAATATCTACTAAACCGGCCTTCACCGTTCTGAGTAATATTCAATCAGATAATAATTTACAGAAGAGCATTGTTATTTGCATTTGTTTACGACAAACGCTCGGTATTATATTAAATACAAACAATACCGGAATTGCTTTAATTTACACTATAGATCCCTCGATAAAATTGTCCAATTACCCTAAAACCATCCAACTCTAAAAACAGTAATTATCAATCGCACAAAGAACATAAATATGAATTCATTCATTTATAAACTGATTAATAGTTTAAACGTAATTATAACATTACACACTTAACAATTACAAGAATACATTTCATTCAAATAAAATTCAAAGATAATGTTGACAAAGCCATTAAACTGTTTCCATTATGCGTACTTAAATCCAATGCTCTGTAATAAAACGGAAAAAATGTATTTAGTTTATCTTAACTTTACACACTTTATGGGCAAGGTAAAATCACGAAATATAATCGCCGAACTTAATGTGTAGAGATTATTGACCGTTAATCGATAATTATTCAGAAATCGTGAGATGCGGTCTGGTGTGATGGAGGTTTCAGAAAAAACATTTTCTTTGTCGAGCCGACGTTTCGATCTTTATTGAGATCATCTTCAGGGCCTTGTGTTGTCTGCATTTCAGCAAAAATTTGTTGTGTGCAGCAGAAAATGTTTTTCTCAAACCTGCATCATACAAACACTTTGAGACCTGAATATGATCTCAATAAAGATCGAAACGTTGGCTCGATTAATAAAAATGTTTTTATAAAACCGACGTCACACCAGACCGCATCTCACGATCTCCGAATAACTATTATACATATTTCATTTACACGAATCTTGACAATAATGAAATATAACTTTTCAAACTTTACTGTAACAAAATGTCTAGATTTTCATTAAACTAACAAACAGTTTAAAATAGTAATCGTTGCTTTTTTTTTAAAGATGGTTCCTACTCACATTAAGTGACTTAATGTAACGTCTTAAATCTTAATGTGAGTTTAATTATTTAGATAACGTGAGATGCGGTCGAGTGTGATGTAGGTTTCAGGAAAACATTTTCTTTATCGTGCCAACGTTTCGATCTTTATTGAGATCATCTTCAGGGCTCAAAGTGTTTGTCTTCGGTGTAATGGTACCATTCTTGCCTGTCTTAATGTAAGTAAGAACCATCTTTTTTTTAAAGGATTGAATTCCACACTCACCCCACCATTATAATTCCTATAACAATCCTTTGTCTGGAAAGAAGGATCGTTTTACATTTAGTTTTACCTAAACAATATTTTTCCAACTAAAACTATATTTGCTTTTATGTGTTGACTCAAAAGAGAAGAACAATAGGTTATGGATATCATTCATGAGTTAATTTGAAGAACAGTAGCTTAGATTGAATACCCAAATTGGTTAAAAAAAATGTCAGTGACTTTAGAAATAAATGAACAATGTGATCTAATGTCTAATTTGTTGCTATTTTTAATGGGAAAAATATGTCAAAGGTAAAGCAAAAATAGAACTTTTTTCAAAGCACAATATTCTACGAAACCCAACGTTAACTTTATGAGTGCCGATCATGTCAATTACCTTATTACACTACCGTTGTAAATTTCTGGTTTATTTATAGGCGTGCATTTTGTGAGTTGTCAAATTGTGAGGGAGTCTATGTTCAAACGTTGTGCAAATCCAATTCTCTGATCTGGTTAATAGGGGAGCCGGGATGTTGAACAAGAACTACCTGGCGGGTGGGAGGGAGAAGGAAAATCAAGACAATTTCCAGTCAAGAGCCGCCCCCGGAGCCCGGTAGTTTTAATTTCAAGTGAGTCAGGTAGAAAGCTAAATGCTGCATCACATTTTGCATACACAACACCTCTATCTATACAAACAACCAACCAGCCGCTATAAACTAGCCCCTGCAACTGCACTCTTCCGAAAGGGAATCTTGCGCAATATTTAAACATAGTCCTTCTACATGATTTCCTTGTAAAATTATGTTATTCACAATGCATAAAAATCTTTATTTCATTTATTAATTTACACCTGCGCTAATTGCTGCGGTTAAGTAAATTGGGTAACATATTAGAGCGTAAAGCAAATCGAAAAAATGAACACAAAAAGTATACATAAAATTTTAAAAAACAGAACTATTTATTATATTAGCATTAATCACTTTCAGCGTAGTTGGCTGAGGGGGGGATTTGGAAAAGTGCGTGATGAAAAGTTTCTGACATGAGGGCAGTGTGATTGGATAACCGTGAAACCTCTTATAGCAGGTTTTCGGTAATTCAAGCTAGGATTGATCATAAGTCGAGTGCATAAAACATAGCATTGACATTATTGATTTTTGATTGTGGTGATTGGGTAGGTCAGAGGATGGTCCGTTTTGGTTAAACCTCCAGTCCTTTACTGTAAGTCCAAACGAGTCTCAAAATTAGTTATAAAAATGAATTTTCGTCGTTTGTCCAGCAATCTTACAACACATCTAAAACGCCGGTTTAGTTCTGGTCTTTTGAATCGTGAGGGTGAGAGATATTAATGTAGCCCAAGATAGCGAACCACATTGGGTAGTGGGAAGGGGAGACTATTGTAGTCCCGGGGGATGAGCAGTGATTATTCTCCCAAGGGTGAAAATGGTATGTTAGTAGGTAAAAGGGTGGATTCACTTACGCTTCCGGAACAGCCCCAGTGGCATAACCGGATCGACGGCCTCCTTCACATCTAGCACGACGGACCATCACTGCACGACTACAGTGCAAAGACATTGCAGAAAAGTAAAATGAGAACTGCTGGCCAGACGTAACGTTCAGGCAGGAGTCTTTTTCCAGGATTATATAGTTTGAGTTTTGCAAGAACTTTCGCATATAAGCAATAATAATTAACAAAACTTCGTTCAAATGCAAATCTTAAAAAACAGGAAAACCGGCGAATGGGGTCAAATCATATAGACCAATATCATACCTATACAGTGTCTAAACTCTTCGAAAAGTTATTATTAAAACGAATAAAACCCATTGTAGAAAAAAAAAAAGAAAATCATCCCTGACCACCGATTTCGGAACAAGACAATCAACAATAGATCAAACTCACCGAGGAAAGGACGTAGTAGAAAAATCTCTAGAAGAAAAACGAATTTGTTTTGCCATCTTCCTTGATGTCTCACAAGCCTTTGACAAGGTCTGGCACGAAGGACTCATCAATAAACTAAAAGGTATGCTACCAAAGCAGTTTGTCGATATTATCAGTTCCTACCTAACTGACAGACTGTTTCGAGCCAAACAGTATCAGTATTCAAAATTAAAAACAACAAATGCAGGAGTGCCACAAGGTAGCGTATTAGGTCCACTCCTTTACTTGGTATACACCAGTGATTTTCTGAAAATGGTAATTGCAATAATGCTAGGATAATCGTGAACGACTAAACCACAACGGCCGATATAAATCATTAACAAGTAGACTTGATTACTGACTGAAATAGACAATGATTACGACGAGATTCTATTGAGTTCTATTTTGGTTTATAATATTTGAATTTGTTAATGGAAAACAAAAATTAAATATAGACAGAAGATACTATAATGTATTATTTATTATACTAAAATACTGGCACTGGGTTTTTATTGGGTCCGTTCACCCTCGGGATTTTTAAATTTAGTCAAATGCTGGCTTAGTGAAGAAGTTCCTCCCACACCGGCACCAACAACTGTTCACCGACTCGCATACCATATCCACCATCAAATTGAATATGCTTCTGCTACTACATGTATTTGTTTTTAAAAAAATCACCATCTCCTTGCTGTTGTACAACAGTGCAGTGTTTTGGGCCCTACCGTACTAGGTGTACATATCCATACTGTGAGAAAAACCATAAAAATCGACCCAGAAATAGCCATTTATATAACGTTCATTCTCTAGCCTGCCATTCTTAAACAAGAATCTGCTTTATACTGCTTTAGTGAAGCCGATATAGATTTACGGGCTGGAAGTGTGGGTTCAGCCAAACGTCCCAATATCCTCCTCATTCCGAAAGCTTAAATCCGTAATGAAGTTGAAGACCTGCAGCAATCAATGTTACGAGTTGGATCTGCAGTCAATTGATGGATGAAATAGAAAGAAAACGAACAGCTGCCGAATTCACCGAGCTTTCGGCGATTCACCTTCCTCAGAACATACGATGGCCCTGGGGATGACATATAAATCGCCTTTTATCCGAGCGCTCGTTGAACCCGAAAGCTATTCTTTTTCTTTTCATGTCATCCGTCATTTGATATCCCGAAGTTCCAACTCGTAACACTAATCCATATTCCTCAGAAAACTCCTTAATGATCCCTTTTATGTGCCCAACGAAACTAGCCATATAGGCCTAAATATTTCTTTAGTCCAAGGTTTTATCCATTCCCGGTACTGACAACTCTATATAAACCTCCCGACCAGTATAAATCTTCGCGTACCAAAGAATTCTCTCCAAGCTTCTTCTTCGCCTAAACAGACGATGACCATCTTCTATCCAATGATAGATTAAATTAAGAAAACTTAGGAGTAGAATTGTGGGGAGGTATCTCCATTCTCGTTTGTGTATTTATTTATACATACTTGATGCCAAAATGAATGTGGCTCTAATATACAATAAAAGGAAAATAGTATATTTTTACAAGTTCTACAATGTGAAGACGAATTAATTCTTCGATCGTTGTGACCTTGAGCGCGTTATTGTTCACGAACATTTTTTTAATTTTTGTACATTTTGGAAGTTACTAGCGTTTGATATTTTTATTCCATAGATTTGATTTTCGAATTTTATTGTAAATTCTGATATAAGTTCTGTTTGGCCGTGGCCAATCATTCTGATCTGCTTATCGATCACCAACCACGAAAAATGTAGGTGGTGAAACTCGTTTGTCATAGTGGATCAATGATAGGAAAAACAGAACGTAAATCAGGGTAAAAAAGATATGATAGGCATATAGAAAATATGATTTTTCCATGTAATAGAAAATTCACACACTAGAAATGTTCTATCATGGTAAATAATGTGTTTTCAAGTACATAACACGGTCCTTAAGTAAATGTCTATTTTTTCCTCCGCAAAGCGGTTTGTTATGAAATGTTCTATACGTCATTTAGCAATCTGTCTCAAGTGAGAAAATAAAAGGGGCCAAACGTATTTACAATCGTCTGTGTAGCATGATATCGATAAAAGCCGTTGCAGTTTTTCGAAAGTTTCGCTCTAATGAAAATGTAGCTGTTGGGATAGTTGCGTGTGAGGGGCGATATTTACTAGCGACTTCTTCTTAATGATATATTTATCGCTAGTAGGCTGAGTGTAACGACGGCGCTATAAGTCATTAACGGCAGTAAAAAGGAGCTAATGGAGCCGACTAACTGCCGGTTTTATATCATTCGTTCTTGGATTATTTACCGTGCGGAGACAAGCGGGAAAAAGCGGCGGTTCTCCCGAAGCGGAAACACGGAGCAATTGCCAAGGAGGCAATTAATTGGAAACGGTAGTATGATATAGGAATCAGGGGACAATGTACATTATCAAGTCAATTGTCCGTAATGGGAGACCCCTTTCCACTTCTTGGGAATGTCTTGGCATTGTTACAGTTTTACCATTAATTACCATTCGATTATTGGGGGAGTTGATGCTCGTAATTATTCAAGTCGATAATCAGCCCATGCGGCCACTACACTTTCTTGGGCTCAACTTAAACAATAATTCTCCACCTAACTTCCACACCCCTTAACTCCGGTAATAGCTTCCGATTAAAGTTACATTTGTCATTTCTCCCAGAAGAGAAGGAAGGGGGTCCTGAAGAAGGTGGGCTCTCCTTCCTACCCGACCTCCACCCTCACCCTTATCTCTGTAATTCCACTAAGACGCTACCAAATGAGCCAGAATGAGTATTAATTCGGACTTGTCTCTTCGCCAAGCCACCCCCTCCAAACATCTCCTGATATTATCTGAGGCTGTAAAGCATAGTTCACTAATTACAGGGTTGGGGCTAATGTCGCCAGTTCATTCTACTTGAATCAATTTACAAGATATCCCCCTTCGCTGCTTGCCAAAACACCGATGTCATTCCCTTCTCCAATTTCATTATTGCCAATTAATTTTGATTTACTTGTTTGCCTTGCATTATTGATTAATTAGTCACTCCCGGACCAATATCACAGATTACACCCAATTTATATCGTTCGTTATAAAAGAATAATTTATAATTCAGCCCCCTTTTTCTCAAATCGTACGAAACAATGATTTAAGATACCACTGACGAAAGAAATTCACTCTAAGAAAAACGGTTGAAGGTTTTTATCTTACAAACTATTTAACTGCTTATTAGACTTATTGTATTGGTTCGAATGCCAGCTGTCACTACTAAATAGGCAGTGCGCAAAAAGCATTTACATCGATAGGTCAATAATACTTAACACCTCGCCAACAAACTGAAAACGTTTGCCAGAAAACAACACTAATTTTTGTGTTAATCGTGTCTGTTGATCAAATCTGATCAAAGAAAATGATTTTCTTCTAATAACGCAAAATGTTGTAACATCGTAACGTTGTAAACAGGGGACAACGCGTCTACGACACCCCTCAGATTTACACCCCATTTTTGGGTGGTCCTTTAAACTAAGTTTTTTCCCATTTTATCAGGCTGGTTTACAACATGATACAAGAAACCATACAGCTCTGTGGTTGTTGATCTTTATGCGGCTACCGATTCATTTCCTATGTATTTGGTATATTCCTACAAAAAATTAAATTATTTTCGTCTTAAAAACAATCCTTTTTTTTTCAACTTTTCAACAATTGTGGCACACATTTTAATAAATTGAATCTCTTACCATGGTTATTATTGTTATCCTAGCAAAATATATAATATTTCATTGTTTTTTATACGATTATTCCGAAATCGTGATATGCTGTCTGGTGCTCTCACGATTTTGGAATAATTATTGATTAACGGTCACTAATAATCACCACGCGTTTTTATCCGAATTAGTTATGAATTAGTGGTTTATTTCTTTTAAATAGGTATGCAATAAGCAGAGAATACAAATCTATTGATTTATTATATTCTAAATTATTCAAAGTTGGTATTGATCAAATAATAAGTTAATATATCGTTATACAATTGTGGGGCAGTTAGACTAAATTTACAATTTAATATTAACAGGCAGAAATAAAAAATTCAGGACGCCCTCTATTGACCCGACATATATTCACCAAATAAAGTTATCGTAAAATTGATTAGTTATAATAAAATATAAAATAAACACAGTTGACGGAATATAAGAACGTAACATTTCCTCTCCTTAAAATAAAATTTTGTCGTTTTTGTAGGAGTAGAGTTTTTCTTTACATTTAATTTATTATAATTACATTAATTTCAATTTCGTCCTCCGTAATCTTTCTATTTTTGTATTTGCTTGTAATTGGATTAATAATGCAAAATTAAAGTCGTGTTTCTCTTAAGTAACATAACAGGAAACAACTATTTTACTCAGTATTATTTGTTATAGTACTTTAATTGCGAACTTCATACTTATGAGATATCGTGACATGCGATCTGGTGTGATGTAGGTTTCAGAAAAACATTTTCTTTATCGTGCCAACGTTTCGATCTTTCATTGAGATCATCTTCAGGGCTCAAAGTGTCTTCTATGTAATTGGGCCATTCTTGCGTGTTGTGTTGAAAGTGCTCTATCGAAACTTCGGCACGATAAAGAGAATGTTTCTCTGAAACCTACATCACAGAACGCATCTCACGATATCTCAATAATTATCGATTAACGGTCACTAATGTCTGCACATACTTCATATTATTTATTTTCAAGTTCTAATACAAAAATTAATCCTTTTCAAGAAACGCGTTACCGATTTTAATGACACAATTTAACATGAATCATTACTTTTGAGCATACTCACTCATTGGTATTTTTCATATTTTTCATAAAGGGTCGGATTTTACTCATACGGCAGTGATCTAAATTAGTTAAATATCAAAAAGCCATTAACTTATAAACAATGCACAAAGGATTATTACAATATGAACCTTTATTTGGAAATGTCCCTTTGTTTATAAATATAGCTAAATGTAAATTTAAATTAACTATATTTCGCTTAATCACTTTTTCAATGTGATGGATTTCAAGGTTTTCTCTTCCTCTATTTGTAAAGCTGCCCTTTCTAGTGCGTTTTTTCTTTATGTAAATAATTCATTTAATCTACTTGAAAATGGTGAAAAGCAAGTAAAATTTTTTAATGTTTAGATTATTAATTTTGAATTTGGCTCGAGTTTTATCTGTGTCTATTCTGATCTGTGAAGTTTGGTTTTTGTGCTCGGAATTTTTGTGAATAAAGATAAGCATGTTAATCTAATGTTTGTTTTCACAGTGACATCCTACCTCCATCACCTAATTAATAATCTACTGGCTAATGCTAATTTATAAAATTTTTATTTACTCCATATTCTATAAGCATCTACAAAATACATAACTGCGAGCAGTCCGTTGGAAAAACGTTTGTCATCACATCACACAAAGCATATAATACAACATGTAACACAATCATCACATTCCACACATCTACTCCACAACATAGTCTAATTCTTCAACAATTTGGCTTTCCATTCCCTAATTATCCTCGTCTACATAATCCTGAGAGGATTTCCCATTGCCGGCTCTCCTTCGACTTCAAAGACGCCGACTCCACAAATGCAAATGTTTTATTATCCCGACTTCCTTCCCCACCCCTTCATAATCCAACTTATAAAAACATAAAACAGGGATATCTCACTGGCACTCTCAGCACGACGGACAAAAATGACACTATTACTCAGAACACAAACTTTGAGTGAGTAGAAATACTTCGTTTGAATTTTTTGTACATTGTATAAATTCATTTTGTTCCACATCCTACATGTATTTGTGAAATTTAAACCGTGTTTGCAAATATCAGGCCCTGAAGATGATCTCATTAAAGATTGAAACGTTGGCACGATAAAGAAAATGTTTTTCTAAAACCTACGTCACACCGACCGCATCTCACGATTTCCAAATAACTATTGTATAAACTCTCTCGTAAGTTTCATTAAGTCCTGAGTTTCACTTTCTTTGAATAAGTATGGACGAGTAATTTTGATATTTGTCCAAGGCACAATACAGATATCGGCTATACACCTTGGTTTTGTGCTCAATATAAGAGTTGAGATGTCGTCAGGGCGATTAGTTTCCAGAACGTGAGCTATGCCAGAATGGAAAAGAGGAAAGGAAAATCGTGCGGGCGAGAGGCTGAATCTACGTCGGAAAAGTTCTAGTTGCCGGGCGGGCTAGACTCGCGAAATTGTGGGGCTTTATAAAGAATGGGCTGCCTGTATCGCCCTTGTTCGTCGGGTAAACATCGGGGAAAAAAGTCAACGGTCGACGTCGAGGGGTGAGGTTAATATTTATACAGGGGCTAACGACGAAAGTTCGCTCGTGGAGGAAGTCGAATAACAAATGAGACGTCGCGAACCTTAGAGTTGTGGCCTCTAAATTAATGTATCTGTAATAAATACTGGGGGGAGTGACGGTTTTTGAAGTGGGTGGCAACTGTCCAAGAGCAAGGAGAAGTGTGGTAGCGAGCTCCCCTAACTCTTGCTTTTCGACAGCCCCCGGACTTCCGAGCCCAAACCACCACTCGTTATATCGTCTACGCTCAGAACAATAGCCCGACCTAATGAAAAATAAATTACTCCTTTCTACTTCTTTAATGAATCAACCTGAGACTCTTTGTCAACTTTCTCTATGTTTTATGCTCCACGTTCCAAGAAATAGCGTTAACTGTCTTTCATAAATATTGTTTCCCCTTCCAGTGTCTCGTGACAAACGGAATTTTTTCTGTGTGTTTTTAACATTTCGCCAGAATCATTTTTAATTTTTTGTTGCAGATGGTTTTCTCTGCATATTCTGGCGTCTTTTGTACATTTAAATAAATCTAATCTTTATAATAAATTCAAACGCACACCTGTTAATACGCAAACGCAACGGATAAAACGTGGAGAAATATGGCACTGAAACTACATAGGTCGGTATAACCTTGAAGATTCAATAATAAATCACTATTTTAACAGTTATTGAAATTGTATCGGTTCGAAATACAGAATTAATAATTAAAAAATGTAATATACAACAAAACACTTACTTTTTTATTGAGTTAAATTAACAATTAGATCAACTGTGCACAGTTGATAACATACAAATGTGTAAGAAAACAATAAAAAGTATGCACCATGAATGTCCTCGTTAGAGCTCTCGTTACACCGAGTAACCTCCTTTTTCCTTGCTCCCCGGTGTCGCTTAGGCCTACAAATTTTAATTATTTTTTATATAGAAAAATCATCTATATATAAAATAAATATCATCTATAAAATAGCAAATCATCTTCATCATTTGCAATTCCGTTTCAGGAAAAGGGTGGATAAATTTTATACCAAAGGACGATATTGTATTGAAAAATGGCAAAAGGAGGGAAAACTCATAAGGTGGAGTTGAGATGGGGATGTCGGAGTGGATCGAGGTCACGATAGCTCAAGTGGTAGAGGGGCGGCGTATCTAGCTGAAGATCGTGGGTTCGAATCCCGCTCGTGCCATTGACTTTTTTTTATCTCAACTAAAAACCTTAATTACTTATTATACATTTATAAAAAACTTAATTTAATCATTAATTTATAATTAATTTCTTACAGTTGTTATTAATACAATATTTAATTGTGTTTTAATTTTTGCTTTTCGCTCGTTCAAACTTGAGCGGCGTTAAAAATCAGCTTCTCGTTGGAACGTCGTCGCGATGGCCGGGCGGTTCAGACCTGCAATTCATGCCAAAAGTCGTGGTTGGGTGGTTGTAGAACTCCTTCAACCTGATGATGGAGCTAAAAGCTTGAAAATTAGGATCGTTTCAAAACAACTTACTGTGAGTATGAACTATCTTGCCAAAACGATTGAACAATTCACGCACTCCATCACTTTTCTAATATAAACATATAATATTTTAAATAATTTATCAATGGCTAATTAATTATAGGAGAAATTTAATTTTTTCTGAATCTCTACAAGAATTACACATCTTCGGCCATGAAGAAAAGATGAACCATTCTTGATAAAACAAGAATTAGCATTATCGTGTTGCGATTCATCTATAAATCAATGGGATTTTTACAGATATAAATACTGAAAATAATAGTTCAATTAGAAATTAAAACAATTTTTCTAATAAAATTTATTTGAAAAACGAAAAAAATTAACCTATTAAACATAAGAATATTTAAGTAGCCTTGCTTCAGACGTATATGTTAAAACATACACGAAACGCTTTGGCTAACATTTAAATTTTCTGAAATCTTTCAAATGTCTTGTGTCAGGTAATACTTGTCCGTCCGCCCCTTGTGTTCCTTTGCAATTAAACCTCAGCCGAGGACGTGCGGGTTAGAAGGAAGAGGGTCCAGTGAGGACAAGCCCTCAATCGGTTACTTTAATTTGTCCATCCCCATCCCAAAGGAGCCGGACAAAGGAATGTTAATTAAAAGTGTTCTAATTAGAAGGGGGTGGGCCTCCTAACCGCCGGATCAAAGGCGCTTGGACATACCCGTGACTACAAATTAAATCTACCCCTTAAAACAACACCAAAGAAGGTTGGATCCGGTGTCAAAGAAGGTTTTATTAATCAGAGCCGTTTGTTGAAAAGGAGACACTTCGGCTAATACCTTCCTTCAGTTTCAATTGCTAAGTGTTTTTACCTCCCAAGGGAGTTTATACGATAAATTTTAAACGTTTGATCGCTTTGTCCTTTGGAAATTGTTATCTTTTTTATTATAAGATTCGACTACGATTGCTAATGGACGTTCAAAAAAGTGTGGGATTATAAAATCATATAAACCTTTTGTTTTGGATGGTGTTTATTTATTTGATGGTTATTTAGAGACCGTGATATGCGGTCTGGTGAGACGTATGTTTTAGAAGAAGATTACCTTTATCGTGCCAACCTTTTGGTCTTTCTTGAGAACATCTTCAGGGCTCAAAGTTTT